>VZTU01003526.1:0-69616 GCA_013400835.1 Zapornia atra | reverse complement strand
GTCTGTTTTGCCCATTGCACTAATTGGAGAGTGATCCCTCTGTCCTTATCTCGAGTCCTAAGCCTCCCGATATATACTTTCTCCTCTTTTTGACTGAAAAGGGGAGTGAGCAAGCAGCTTGGTAGGCATTTGGCCTCTAGCCATGGACAAACCACTACAACTCTATGGAAAGCATCCTTAAAGATCTGCCAGCTCAGCTGTGTTTCCTTGTCCCTGAGGACAGTTTCCCAGGGTGTCCTATTGGCCAACTCCTTGAAGAGCTGGAAATTTGCTTTCCTAAAGTCCTGACTATGCTCCTTGCCTGACATATACCCTTTAGGACTCTTAACTCCACCAGTGCATGATCACTGCAGCCTAGGCTGCCTCCAGTCTTGAAATCCCTGGTGGGATTAGTGACTTGCATTGGTGACTACCAGGTCCAGTGCTACATCCCCTCAGGTAGGTATGGTCTATTTCCTGAATTAGGAAGTTGTCATCGTGACACTCCAGGAACCTCCTGGATTGTCTACAGCTCACCATATTGCTTTTCCAGCAGATGTTGGGGTGGTTGAAATCCTCCAGTAGTTCAAGAGCCTTTAAGCATGATGCCTCCTGTAGCTTCATCAGTAGCCTCCCCTTGGAAAGGTGGCTTTCTGCCTTGATCTCTTTAATTCTTACCCATAAGCTTTCAGCTTCCTCTTGATAATTCTTCAGGGAAATATCTTCACACTCTATCCATTCCCTAACATAGAGAGCCACACCTCCACCCCTCCTTCCTTGCCTGTCCCTTCTGAACAGCTTGTAGCTATTGATAGCCACTGTCCAGTCACAGGATTCAACCCACTGAGTTTCAGTAATGGCCACTAGGTCACAGCTTTCAGCACCACGGTAGCTTCCAACTCCTGTTTGTTGCCCATGCTGCATGCGTTCATGGAGAGGCACTTGAACTGGGCTGTTGGCTGTGTCACCTTCCTAGAGGAACATATCTTGAGGTGTTTCACGGGTGTTTCCCTGTGGACTCTGACCATCCCAGGATACCCTGGCTCATGTCTGTAAGACTTTGACTGGCCTGCAGTGTCCCCAGCATGCCCCAGGACAACAAAATGAAGACCCACTAGCACCCCATCCCTCCAACCTGGGTAAGTCATCGTGCAGCCTGTCACATACAAGTCTGGTATTATTATTCCCTTCCCCCTTCACATCTAGTTTAAAGCCCTGTCAACCAGCCCTGCAATCTTGGGCAAAGACTCTCTTCCACCTTTGAGAAAGGTGTTTCCCATTTGACACCAGCAAGCCTGGTGCCATGCCGACCATCCTATTGCCAAAGAAACTCATATATAATCCATCTCACTGTGGACGTACTGCACACTACCTCTGGAGTCTTCAGTTCTTCACAGGTTTCATTGCCTTTCTACTAATTGCAGCTCTGTATTCAAGTCAGTTAAACTTCCCTGTCACATAGCACTAGGGTGCAAATAAAAAGAGAGGAGAGAGAACTGAAAAATCCCTGTATGTTGTAAATGAGTATAGCAGGATTCAAAGCCACCAGAGAGAGGCCAGTTCAGCCCCTGTATCCTAAGAACATATTCTAGTCTCAAGTTTCAAGCTCTAGCAAGTCTTTGGAACATGTAGAAACAGATGCCTTGTCATTGGGCAAATGTCTTCTAGCACAAACAAACATATTAGTCTAGCATCTGGAAACATTCCCTTCTTTTCCATTTCCCCAAACAGCAAAGTATTGATGACTGCAGTCCTCCAAAGGAAAAAAAAAAAGTGTAACATGGGCAGTGACCCCCTCTCCATTAGACTGTTGAAGAACCAAATTCTTTTGCTAGGCTTCCCTTATGAAGGATTTTTGTTAGTGGTTGAAATACGTCTGATTCAAGATTTCAGTCCCGATTATTTCAAAGTTAGAAGCTAGTGAAAACTTACTCTTAGGAAAAGCACTATGCAATGTACAGTTGCTGTTTATTGCAGCAGCATGTAACTTACATTATGTGTAACTTCTTCACAGTCAGAAAATGGAATGGGAAATAAAGCCTCTATCTTCTGGGCACAGTCCCATAAGAGAAAATGTAAGAATATGGTTAAAATAAGATTTTCTAATTAGCAATACAAGATTAGCTAGTTCTCCCCTTTTGATTTCCTTAACTCTCCACATATGTGCAGTACACTATATTTCTTTTCATAACACATACATGTACATTCTACTGTTGGATATTTACAGTGAACGTAGAACGATTCAGAGGTTGGTCTGCTTCTTACTGGTTTTCATCCCAATTAATTTCTGTGAGGCAAAGTCCCTGCACAGGAAGTTAAAAACCTTCACCTGACAAAGCCTTGCACATAACTACTTCTTCTAAACAAAGAATACAAAGCAAATAATTTTTTTTTTTAAAAAAAAAATCAAGAAATTAAGAAATGTCTAAAGGTTAAATTGTGCTATTTGAAATAATATTGTAACTGACAAAATTACTTATGTCCTGACAGTTTTTGTAATCTGGTAAGAAAGTGCCTGATTTGCATGTGTCTAGAACAGACCTGTTGGTGCAGTTGCCTCTAGGCTATGGAAAAATCCTCAGATATAGATCAGCCAGTTCTGAGGATACAGAACAGCAATATACCCTCCAGGAAATTCACCTCCTTGGAAGAAATGGATTTATTGCATTTTCTCTCTTTCTAGTTTTTTATGGCTATCCTTCAAATCCTTAGCAAAGTAGTTATGGTGGTCCGACCCTGGCTGGAGGCCAGGTGCCCACCAAAGTTGCTCTATCACTCCCCTTTCCAGCTGGACCAGGGAGAAGATAGAGAGGCTTAGGAGTCAAGATAAGGACAGGGAAAGATCATTCCGCAATCAGTGTCACAGGCAAAACAGACTCAACACGGAATAAAGGAAAGAAAACTCTCTAATTTATTACACTGCACACACAGAAACCAGAGTTGGATAATGAGAAGTGCGACCAGATATTAAAGCACCTTCCCCCTCCCCTCCCTTCTTCACAGACTTAACTATATTCATGATTTCTATCACTTTTCCCCCTGCAAGTGTCACAGGGGGAGACAGGGAATGGGGGTGTCAGTCAGTTCCTCACAAGTCGCTTTCCCTCTTGCTGGGGTAGGGGGGTCATTCCTCACACTCTTCCCCTGCTCCAGTGTGGGGTCCCACCCACAGGAGACAGTCCTCCACGAACTTCTCCAACGTTGAGTCCTTTCCCATGGGGCTTCAGCTTTTCACCAGCTGCCCCAGAATGGGTCACTGCTATGGGGTGCAGTCATAAATCACAGAATGTCTCTCAGTCTCTCAGGCCCAGACTGCTCCAGCCTGGTCCCCCATGGAATCACAAGTCCCCCCAGCAAACCTGCTCTGGCATGGGCCTCTCTCTCCATGGGCTGCAAGTGCTGGCAGAGGCTTGTTCCAATGCAGGTCAGAGCATCTTCTGTATGTTTCCACCTGCTCCAGCGTGGGGCCTCTCTATGTGCTGCATCATCTCCATCATCTTCCATAGGCTGCAGGGGGACAACCTGCTCCACCAAGGGTTTCTCCACAAGCTGCAGGGGAACCTCTTTCTCTGGCACCTGAAGCGCCTCCCCCTCCCCGCTTCTTCACCAACCTTTGTGTCTGTACAGTTCGTTACATCTTCTCACTCCTTTCTCTGGTGGCAAAAAGCAGCCACTTGTGGGGGTTTTTTTCTCTTAAATGTGATTCCCAGAGGCGCTGTGACCATTAGGCTCAGCCTTGGTGAGCAACAGGTCCCACCTTGAGCCTGGCTAGTGTTTACTTTGTCTGGCCTAGTAGAAACTTCTAGCTCCTTCCTGCAGAATCCACCCCAGTGGCCCCCCTTCTTCACCAGAACCCTGCCACACAAAACCACAACAGTTGTACAATTTAAAACTTGAGGCTTGACATTCTTAACCCAGTTCATTTAATTACTCATTACAGCCTTTGTAAAAATAGTCCAATTTTCCACAAGATGAAATGATAAAATCATAGAAAGTTGGTTTAAGGAATGCTTTCAAATAAAAATAATTTTATTTAAATTATGATTAATTATTAGAAGTTAAAATTGAAATTTATCCCCCCCCTTTTTTCCCCTCAGTAAATACCAAACAGCAAGGCAATTATAACTACTGGCAGCCAAACACACTGCATCTAGAACACATTGCCAAATATCAAAACACGTACCTCTACGGTGGACACTAAAATCTGAAAAGAACCAATGCATAAATGGTAGGGTGGATGAATGTGTTTGGATAAAAGTTCTGGGCAGAAAATCTGTACTCAGTTTTGATATGTATTATATTTTATTCAAGAATATCACTAACATTAAACAATCATAAATATTCTCAAACAGTTCCAACTACTAAGTAATTGTTTGGATAGATGCCTTTTTACTTTTATCCTTTCAGTATTACATTACATAACCTGTTTTTCTTCTCAAATCGTAATATATTCACACACAAAAGCTAAAATATTTTGTAAATATTTGTGGGAACATAGCTAATGAAAACTATGCTGCTCTAAGAATGCAGATTAAATTTATGTGGGTATAATCTTGACACACAGAGAAAATTATTAACATATAAAAGAAATGGAAAATGTTTTTTCAGGTACATACACATTTCCTGTGTTATGAACGTCTGAAAGAGACCCAACCATTCACAATAAGCTATTGGAAAGCTGAAGCATGCCTTTTCCATGAAACAGGTCCTTGTCATCTCTGATTTGTTCAGAAAGCTAGTTAATTAAACAATCACATGGCTTTATTCAGAAACAGAAGACACGTACTGGAGTACAGCAGAAGGACAATATTTAAAAGAAAATCTCCCCAAATACTGCTTTCATCACCACGAAGGGTACTTAAAATATACACCTGGATCAGAATTTTAAAGAGATATAAAATAAGGTTTTGAAATACTGCACAATTTCAAATGGAGCAGATAACTGGTGCAAGAGTGATACAAATTGCTGCTGCTTACTAAAAGGAATTCTTAAAAATATAAAATTGCAATATTTGATTTCATGTACTCAAGCGCATTAGAACAGGTGGGAAAATGAAAAAGTTTTAAAATAAATTTGATCAGATCCCTTGCTCTCTTAGATACTAACAAACATTTCAAAAATGAAAAAAGATTTCTGAGAAGTGGTAAAAGAAATCCCATTTCAATACTGACTCAGTTTACAATCAATACTAGTATGTTCATTTTAATTTTTGCATCTTTACATGGTAACTTTCTCAGACGTTAATTGAGACATCTGATAAATAGATGTTACCAGTAATGCAAACTAATTTTTTCATGAGAAACATTGTAGGGTGTATTCACATCAATAATAAAATGAGTTAGGCTGGAAGCCACTTGTGAGTTCATCTCATTCCACACTTAAATGGCAAAAGGAGGGCTAAGCGGAGTGTTTCAGTAAAGTTCTCTGCTATCTTGAAGATAGACATCCTTGTGGAACCTTCTGTACGACTTAGCAGCTCTCAGTCTTAATAACTTTTCTGGGAAACCATTCAATTTGGAAGGTTGTCTATAAAAAATTATATTCAGGATCTGGAATGCAAAAGTGAGCATTTCCTGAATTGAAACAAACCTAATCACAAACACAGGAAGTCAAAACATTCTTAAAGCTTTGTATTCAGACTGGGAGTTGACAAGGTAAATGACTAAAATAATAAATTATACTTATGAAGTTAAATATAATGAGAACTAGTACTTTGTCAAACAATGAAAACTTTAAAGGAGTCAGGATGAAATTTCAGTTCTGGAGAACCCTAAACAGTGATCAAAAGACAGCAGTGATGCCTGCACCTTTCCCTGCTGTCCAGGAGTACCTTCCTGGAAAGTCGAGTGAACAGGACTTGGTGGGAAATCCCAGGCAATTCTCACATATTATCACCTACAGTGCCTTCACAGTTCCACTGGAACAAGGAACCTGAATGTCTTATTTGAGCTATTTCAGACATAGGTCTCTTTTAAATGTATAAACCCTCACCACCACCACCCCACCACCACCCCTCCCTTCAACAAGGAAGAACCGCGTTTACGTGAGGTGAAGCCATTAAGCCATTGAATCAGAGGCCAGAGCCTGACTAGTGTTTATGACCAAATTCACTCTCTCATTTCATCGACTACTGAATTTTATTCCTGCTGTAGCTGGTCAGCCTCCCCACCACCTCCCACCAGTTCCCTTCTTCGGATCAAGTGGGAATATAGTAGAGTAAAAAGCAGCATCACAGCTTTGAGTTGAACTTCAGAAGGAAATCAAGCTGCAGTCAGCACACCAAGGCCACAGAGTACCAGAAATGATGATCTGAAACAACAATGGAAAATGTCACAGACATTAGCTCTTCTCCAAGAGCTTTTTAGCTTCACATGAGAACACAGAATGTCTAAGAGCTCTGTTCTTGAAAACACTGCTTCCCTGCCTTTAGGAAAATCTACGCTGCTTCCTCCTGAGAGGTTATTTAGCTGATCAAGAGAAAGGTTAAAATATAGTTGGTGCTTATCAATACAGTTGAAAGCTGCTTTATAGAAGAATCAGCAAAGCACCACCCGGGCATTTCTCATAAGAGCTTGATTTCCACAACTGTTTCACTTTTAAAGTCATAAGAAATACATTTAGGGATATTGTGTTAATAGTTGCTGCATTATTTGCAGAGGAATTAGGCAATTTCCATCACAGTTGCTCACTCACACTAAAATTAGTTACAAGACCAAATTTATAAATAAAGTAAAATAAAGATTTCTGTGAGAGCAGTCAGCAGTACGGGGCCTGTCCCAGATCCAGGGCTAAAGTGCACTTGAAACTGGAAGTGGAATTCTCTCTTTAAATGTTTTTGTACTATCTGGAAAGAAAAAAAGCCATGTTCCCACTCATTCTAGGTGTACAGGCCAGAGCTCCTCAGCAACCTGACAGGCAGGCAAATCCCCTCTCTCAGAGGAACACTGAGGTCAATCTTTCATTTTTTTTTTCCTTTGACCCAACTGAGAAGTGATTCAAAAGCACATTATGTCATACTAGAAAGCTGCTGTTCCAACAAACTGTTTGGCTGCCAGTCTGTGACAGCCTGAGTCCTACCCAAAGGCAACAAAGCAGAGAATATAATCTGCTTCATCATGCCTTCAGCATACTAATGTTCAGTAATGCACATACAAAGTGTGCTTACTACTTCCCTACAGAATTAATTTTAAGCAAAAATATTGAAAAAAACCCCCCACAATCCAACCCAGAGACAACACTAACTGCAAAAAGAAGGCACTACTTTACTCCCACATAATGATTTGAATGGGGTTGACAGCACTGAACAAAGTTTTCCTGTCATTTCTAAGAAAAAGAATGTGCAGTGTAGCACAGATTCATGGCACTCCTGTCAAAGGTAGTGTGAGCACAGGTTTCAAGCAAAAGGGGCAGCAGGGAAGGAAAGAAGAATCTCACACATGGAAAAAAAAGAATGTGCTTTTTGCACAAAGATATTTCCTCACTTAAGACGACTTTAGGGCTTTGGAAGCTTGTATATGATTTATACAGTTCCTTATAGAGCATCTGTTCATCAATGGACATTGATACAGTTCCTTATAAAGCATCCCTTTATCAGTGGACATTAATAATGAAGTAGTTCTTACAGAACTCTGCAGGCTCTTCCCAACCAGTCCTAGAAGGATGGCCATGAATATGCCTGGAAAATCTTTTTTTTAAAAAAGGGAGCAGGTGGGGATGGTGATTCAATGATACGATATGATGAAGAAGAAAGTGAATTTCCATTTTCAGGACTGCCAGATTTTCACCTCAAGAAAACAGCAAAATTAATGTGATGTGCTCACTTTTCAGTCTGGAACCATTCTCACCTTGTTTAGTTGGATAAATGTTGTTGTGAAATAACTCCCGCTTCTTTTCTTTTACAATACAGATAGCTAAATATTTGGACATAATTTGAAGAAAAATATCTTACACTTTTATATGCTATATTAGAGTTGTGAGTGTGATCTAAGTATACAGGCCCTGTTTCATAATTTTCTTGCTAGAAGTTAGGAAAAACATCAGGACAAACTTCTCCTTGGAAGTTTCTCCTTGGTGGTATGGAGCTCTAGAACAGGTTGCCAGAGAGGTTTGGCATCTTCAGCCCTGGAAGTTTTCAAGACACAGCTAGGCAAAACTGTGTCTGCCCAAGATGGTCAGACTAGGTAACCTCTTGAGATCCAATATTTCTATAACTCCCTGTAAACAGAACAATGAAACAAGGAAGAAAATTACAGTACGGGCACTGGGAAACCAGGGAATTTCACAGAACTGTCATGTTGGCACCCACAAGTCTCCAGGAACAGATACAGATTCTCTCACATCTAGGGTTTAGTTAGTTTGACAAATTTCTGATAAGACTAAGAACTGGCACTGTCAGTTATTTTTAGTCCCATCTGTACAGACAGGAGCTCTTCTGGAATTGAAGTCGGTAACTTAACATCTCTGCTATCACATGATCTGACAGAGGACTGCTCATAAGGAATTGGGCCATTTTTAGGCTAAGGACTTTAAGGAAACGGTGAGAACATAAATCTTCAGTACTCTTCTTGCAGAACCACTTGGTTTCTGATGGTAGTTCTATCCTTCTCTACTTTTCCAGAAGAGAATTTTTGAAAGAGGGGTGGCTAGAGCATCTTTCTGGCAAAATACTCAGTTAGGTGTTTCCTGATACTCTTGGATTAATTCCTGTCAAACTAGACAATGATTAGCACTGGTCATTTATATTTTAAATTTACCTTCATATTGCAATAAGGTCTTAATTCACATACTGCTAAGTGAATGTTTGAAGCTCATTTATGGACATTTTGTATTTATCCAAAAATGGTGACTGATAGTTACTGAGAGCAGTGGAAGCTGGACCCTGTACTGCCCATTAAATCACGTTTCCTTTCAAGTCCCCAGGGAAATGGGGACCATGCTGTTTGGTCATTCATATGTAAGTTACATCATGATTCTAGCCTGTAATTCTTGTAATTATTGTTTGCAAATAGCATAGTTGCCTAAACAAATGGAATAAATGTGTAAGTACCAGTGGTGCTTACTGACAGTGCTCTCTAATTGAAATGTGCTCATTAAGACAAATTCACAGCTACAAACTTTATTCATGCTCTTGTACTACCTGCCCTTTATACTGACCGTATTGAGCAGTTTAGTTAAGTCAAGTGAAGAAAATCACTTCCTGAAAGTTGAGCAGGTAACCAGTTTAATCTTGCTTTTTCATCCCTGTCTTTATGCTTGGACATAAGAAAAATAGAAAGTACAGCCAAGGAGGCATAACAACCAAGTGTTTCTTAACAGACATTTCTAGAACACTTACTACTTGTGTGAAAAAAAGAGTAGCCCTAAGATTGCTTTATTGCAAACCAGGAATGTAGAGCTAATATACCTCCCAGAACAGAGGAACCATGGCAAGATAACTCCCTTTTAAGACAGTGTCTTTCAAAGAAGGCTAATTTAGTGATGAAAATTCTTTATGCTAATGCCAATGCAATAATGCAATGAAAAATTGAGAAACGCACTAAACCATTTTTAATCAAAATGTCCTGTCTAGCTGTTGTGGTTTTGCATGGCTGGGTTCTGGTGGAGGAGGGGGCTGCAGGATTGGCTTCTGCAAGAAGTAGCTAGAAGTTCTCTGCAGGCCTGACAGAGCAAACATCAGCTGGGCTCAAGGCTGGACCCGCTGCTGACCAAGGCCGAGCCCATCAGTGACGGTCACAGCGCCTCTGGGAATCATATTTGGGGAAAAAAAATACAAGTGGCCCCTTTTTCCCACCCAAGAAGGGAGTGAGAAAATGTAAGAAATTGTGCAGACACCAAGGTCAGTGAAGACGGGGGGACTGTGGTGGTCTGACCCTGGCTGGAGGCCAGGTGCCCACCAAAGTCACTCTGTCACTCCCCTTTTCAGCTGGACAGGGAAGAAAATGTATATTGAGAGGCTCAGGAGTCGAGATATGGACAGGGAGCGATTCCGCAAACAGCGTCATGGGCAAAACAGCCTCAGCATGGAATAAAGGAAAACATCTAATTTATTACTCACACAAAGACACACACAGACACACACAAACACTCACTCTGAAACAGAGTAGGATTAATAAGAAGTAGAATCAAATCTTAAAACACCTACCCCCACCATTCCCTTTCTCATGGACATAACTTTGTTCATTTTGTGACCACTAATAAATTTTTGGCATCTCCTCCAACCTCTGCTTTATTTTCCTCCAGCCACGGGTGTTAGTGTATTGCCTTCTTTTTTGTTCTTATTGCTTTGTTTTAGCTTTGTTTTAAGCACAGAGCACAGGGATTTTTCAAGAAAAAACCCTCCTGCTTCCTTGCTTTGTGCAGCCCCCAGGACACATTTTGACACTGGCTAGGCAGTACTCAGGAGATGTTTCAGTCTTCTACAATCTACAAGCACAGATGAGGGCAACAAGATGTATGATCCGGTTGTTCAGTGACTACGTAGTTAAATGGCTGTTTCTTTTAATGCAAGAAGCAAGCAACAATCCTTGTTCTGAAGAGTAAAAGCTTCCCTTTCCTGCAAAGACATTGTGCCTACAGCAGCAAGTTACAGCATCGAAGGACACGTTTCTCTTAATTAACGTCAATAAAATTAATGCCGACAAAGCAGTTTTTCATGCCCACCACTCCAGTGAGTTTAACACTTCATTAATGAAATCCAACATCTGGGTGGTTACATGGGCTGCGTAATTATTTTTTTCCCTTAGCATTAATTCTTGAACCAGTTCTAATCAGATAAGTGATGAGGGTAGAGTCTTTAACCTCGTTGTCAAGAAAAGCAAAGATATGCAAACTGTAACCATGGGACAAGGTTATACTCTGTGATATCAAGCACCCTAGCAACTGGGATCTACAAACAGCAGCTGGAAAACACATTCTCATTATTTCACTGAATTATTGCTTTTACACTGAGACTACTGCATTCATTTACAGGGATCTTTCTTCTTCCCTCCCCCATGTAAACAAGACTCATTACAAAGCTCAAAAGACAAATATTTCAAATACAGATGAGATGAACAATTTGGACTTGGAGAGCTGCCCTGTAACGAATCAACAGAACACAAGGCCTTATCTCTGTTGGATAAGGAATGATGTCAACAGTAGCTATGTTAACAAAGAGGTCAATAATGACTAGTAAACATAACACAAACATTTGAGTAAGTAAAGGGTAAGCCATCAGGGGTTGGTGCAGAAGAGAGACAAATGCTTTTACAAGGCCTGTAAAAAATTCTTCATTGCTTTGTCCTGGGAGCACACAAAGCTGGCACAGACAGTTAGCTGGACTCTTTTTTTCCTTTTGAATCATCATAGAGAAATCATTCTCTTTCCATATATTCCACAGCAATCCAGACACTGCTAAGCCCAACCACAAAAAGATAGTGAGACTGGTGTCTTGGATGTAAAAATATCCCCCAGCAGCACTTTGTGAGAGACAGTATGTATGTACAGAAGAGAAAATTGGAACTTCTAGTGACCCAGAAGGCCAACTATAATCACACCATGATCTCAACAGGTCACAATACAGTACAATGATAAACGGTTCATTAAAAATGAATATTCACACACACTCATCTAACTCCTTCTGGAATGGCAAAAATCTATTTTCCAGTGCCTCCACTTTTTTTGACATACCGTTCTGCTTTTACCTAGCTTGCAGGCAACATTTCTGAAGTGCAAGTAAGTATACTAAGACAATAATCCTGAGAATCAGCTAAAACAAAACCCCAGCTTTTAAAATCAATATCTACTCCATCTCAGGATCTCCATCTCAGGATCTTTCACCAAAATTCTGTAAAAGTACTATTTGCTTCTTGGCTTGTGGAAAATACAGGCGCTATCAGTTGAACAACAGATGATTCCATGATGTATTTACCTGAGAAACCGCCAGAAGTCTGCACCTTGAAATAATGGATCTGACTGTGGGCAAACAGTGAGGGGAAAAAATTAAACAACAAACAAGAATGTACAGAAAACCTTACCAAACAAGATGTCATTCTAGATCCAACATTGAAAGGAAAGGCATTGTGAATTCCTATGAAAGCTACTAAGGAAAGACAGTAGTAAAAAAAAGGAAGTTACACTGGTTTGTTCTGCTTTATTTCTTTTTAAAAGGTCTTTCCAGTGTAAACTGTGCCCTTAATCTCACCAGATGCTACATGAAGTGATATAGTTAGCCAATTATCACAGGTGTTTAAAAGAAATATTCACATAATTAAACATTTGTCAGCAATTTTCAATACAGCCACTTAGACCTTGGCAGAAAGCCCTGTCAAAACATATACAAGGACTACAAAAACTAGGGCAAACACAAAGTGCATTTCATGCTTACACTCTTGAAGCTATTAGTCATGTAATTATGTTGTTAATATCTAAATAGGTATCTTAATAGTGAGGAAATTAATTAAGCTCCCGACCCTTATAAATTCAAAGCAGCTTGAACTGAGTGTTAAAAGTAATCTTTTACTGCTGTACCCTGCTGACAAATTCTTTGCACTTCAATAGTGTACAGTGTGCAAGTGACACTTTTGTTCCTCAAAACAGCACTTAATTAGGGTTAATCAGAACTTTCAGCCCCCTGCAGAGCTTACCAGCTTTAGAAAGACAATTGAACATCAAGGAATGAAATGTAAAGAAAGGAAAGACCCTGCAAACTAATCTGACCTTACCTTACTCATAGTTTGGTAGTGCTCCACCCCATTCCATTGATCCAGCAGTCTTTGTCCAGGTCTGTGGCAAAAGTGACTATTGACAGGTAAAGGGTTGCAGAACCCAGTAAAAATTTTAATGCTACAAGAACATTTCATGGAAGCAATTTGACAGTAAAAGGATAACAGTGAACTCTTAATAATTTATGATATTTTAGGGACGTTGATGCAGCAAACTTCACTGTTGATTTGGTAACAGTCTGACTGCATACAGTGGCCTTTAATGTGTGGGACAGAGGTGCAAATTCATTCCTTCATTTCCACAGCAGTTATTTCACTGAAGTATAGTATCACAGAATGGTTTAGTTTAGAAGGGACTTCAAAGAAGATCTAGTTCCAACCCCTTGCCATGAGCAAGGACACCTTCCACTAGACCAGGCTGCCCAAAGCCCCATCCAGCCTGGCCTTGTACACTGCCAGGGATGGGGCTTCCACAGCTTCTCTGGGCAACCAGTTCCAGTGCCTCACCACCTTCATAGTGTATCTATTCCAAATCTACCTTCCTTCAGCTTAAGGCCATTACCTCTTATCCTAAGGCTGTTCCTTGTAAATAGCCCCTCTCCAGGTTTGTTGTAGGCTGATCCAAAGAGAGGAGTAATGAAAGTAAGGTAGGTAAATTTCATCAGCAGAAGTTATTCAGAGCATTTTTCTCTAAAAGTAACCTGTTGATGAAGCATGTAATTCTCTCATGCCTTTTTAACATAAGTGACTGCTTTAAATATGTGAAAACCATTTACTCACTAACTTTTTCTGTTTCAGTGAGTTAAAAGATTTTATTACTTTCTCCCCAAATTTACCTACTTACTCTCTCACCTTAGACAAGAAGCTGAATCATTCTAGGTACCAGAACAAAGAAAGGTTGATAATTTACTAAGGCATGAATGCTGAATGATAACAATCCAGGACGGTATGTCCAGTCTGTAGGAGGCTTTTGTTCTGAATTTTGGACTGCTTCCATGGCAGGAAGTTGCTTCAGTTGTTGCTTTAGAGTTTTCTCAGAATCACGATAGCAACCGAAAAAAACCCCCACAACCTTAGAGGAATTAAGGTTTCTGCTCTTATTATAAATATTTCTTACTTTATCGTTTTGTACAATGATCAGAAATTTATTGTTTAATAATGCACACATTTCCTAATAGGTTCATTTCAAAATACTGCATCAGTTTAAGGAAAACTTAAACTCTTCTCTATGCTATGTAAGTTTTTCCTGTAGCACATAGTTTAAAGAAAAAAAAAAGAGGAAAAGCTAAGCTGCATAACTTCTATTGCATTGAAAAGAATTATTTTCTTTCCCAAACCTGCTGTAAATCTTATTTATAAAGACAGTGATAGATTTTAGAACTTCTAAAAATTATCACTTAAAAAAATTCTACCATTATTAGAAGGACAAACAGTGTTTTCCCCATCTCTGGCTTCAGGCAATTTCCAGATTGTCTCACAGAATGTTAGGGGTTGGAGATGTAGTGGCTGATCTAGTCCATCCTCTCTGCTAAAGCCGGATGCCCTAGAGCAGGTGATCCCCTAGAGCAAGTAAGCCAAAGTTAAGGTTTCAAGTGTCTCAAAATTAAACCTCGGAAAATCTGAGAATTTCAAGGGATAAAAGAGGGAGTGTGCTTGCTTTTAAGAGTAGAATTTCATTCATTCTATTTCATGGAATATGGAGTACTAGAAGAATTCACAGATCTGTACTTTGCTTTAAATTTACATTTCTATTTAAATATCAAGAGCAAATCTTAGTGTTATCTAAATCAAAACTAAATCTTTTTGGTTTAAATTACACAGTTATGGTTGAAGATCTTGATTTTTACAGTTTGCAGAGAAAATAATTCCCTAAACCCCATGGTTTTAATAGTTTTTAAAACTTCCTCTTTCCATTATATTTTGAAATTCCCTTAATATATGGACTAATGAAACAGACTTAAAAAGTTAAAAACAATCCTTTGCTGTCTTATTACCAGCTATACCTTTTTTTCTTAAAAGTTTTATTTTAAAACACATATTTATCTGTCATTTTTGCCACACATTTATATGAAGTTCTTAGCTTACATATTGAGTTTGGTTGCTGAATTTGATGAGTTTTAATGTTTTGCTTTATACTCTAGCTGAGGATTTTCCTGAGAATTTGTCTTTAACAGCCCTAGATATAGCTAGCAGATCAGACAGGAAAGCTTTAAAGAGCCTTCAATGCTCCTGTACATCAAAATCAACCAAATTAAAATCTGCTGACCATCTCCATCAATGCTGTTACCACTGAGGAGTTCTAAACCTCTGATTTTTAGAAAGAAACACAAATTGACAAAGGATTTTTTTCCCCCTATTATTTAATGACAAAAAATACACAGATCTGATGACAGGAAATTCTGATTAGGTATTAATAAGTTAAACCTGGAAAACAAATTCTTACAGTATAAAAAGAACATGCATTTGCAGTTTCTTCATATCCTCAACTGAGTATTTTACTACAAAAAGTTCTTGTTAGCACTGATTTGATTTAGAAATGTGCAAACCAGGTAGCTTTCAGCTCACCTTTCATACAAGTATGTGGGAGTCAGCATACATAAATCTCATATTGAAGAAGTTGTATCTTCTTCTTCAGTCTCTCTCCCCGCTCCCACCTCTCCCCCATTTTATAAAGCAAGCATGGTCTCAACTGAAACTTTTTCATGTACATAGATCAGGAATTGTATAGATAGGTCAGGAATTGTATATATTAGTTTGGTTCTTTTTACAATCAAACAGAAATTGATGTCAGCTTCTAGAATCTACAAATCACCTAGTGAAACTCTCTTTTTATTTTTTGGGAAATATTAGCAATAGTGAGTTGTTTACAAAGATCCCCATATCCCATGTCTAATTAAAATATTTGTCTTAATTTAGAAGGTAGAGGAAATGGGAATTCAGAGTTCATTAAGGAGTTTGAAAGTAAACAAAAATAAGACAAAGTTTCCAAAAAAACTGTTAAAGAAAGTAGATTACTCAGAATATAGCAAAATATCTGGAAAGGAGACCAATATATGACAGTCTGCAGCTGCAACTTTCAAGATACATATCTGTAGGTTGAAGAATTTTATTTCATTTGAACCTAAATGAAAACTAACTTCTCTATCTTAAAGTCCTGGTATTTTACTCAGTGGATGACTATTCTTCCTTACTATCCAGTTACTCTAATCTTGATTTGCTGTAACTGACCAACACACACACACAGAGTGGAGGAAATCTATGAGATGACCAAAAGAATGATTATCTCAGGAACAATATAAAGAATGACCACTAGTTATTACAAAAAAAAAAAAACAAAAGGAAAGCTGAACTTATCTCAGCACAAGGGTGACAGGAGTGTAGTTCTTGTGTTAGATACATGGGTGTACCAATGGGTTGTTGGGCTGTATAAACGGCCTTCCTTGGGATCATTAGTGGAGAGGAATGTCTTCCTGAGCTAGCCAGATGAGCATGGGGGAAGTGGATACATGGTTCAGCCCAACAGAGAGTATCAAAACCAAGCAACCAATAAAGCATTTTTATTTCTGCTTTATTCATTTTTCTTTTGTCCTGTTAACAGGCACTACCAAGAAGAATGTCTCCCACTTTTGTCTTCCTTCATCACACAAATTACTCCTTCATAGAAACGTATTCCATGGTGCAGTTATGTAACTGATTTCAGAGCTGCAGGACAACAGTATGAATCTTGTCCTAAGTTCAGGTCACCTTATTAGCATTGGGTTTGCTGTTCTGCCATTACCATGCCCTCCTGCACTGGTTTTCGGGATGGCTGCTCTCCCAGTCCTCTTTTGTCCTGCTAATAGGCACTACTGAGAGGAATTTGGCTCCCTGTACTTAACTCCCTCCTGTCATGTAGTTGTATATATTGATGAGATTACTCCCAAGCCTTTCCTCCAGACTGAAGGGTCCTAGGTCCCTCAGCCTCTCCTCATATGAGAGATGCTTCACTCACCTCATCATCCTTCTCAGTCTGTGTTAGAATTGCTCCTTTAAGTGCACATCTCACTTGTACTGAGGGGCCCAGGACTGGACACAGCACTCTAGATGTGTCTCACCAGCACAGTGGCCTACACAATGACTGCACTCAGACTGTCCCAAGCCGTGTAGACCCACACCTCCCCCCACAAGCCCCTTTTATGGGGGGGGTGGGGATTATTAGGAGGGGTGGGGTGGGGGTGTGTGTGATGTTACCTGGTGTTGAAAAAAGCCTGTCCAACTCAGCTCACCTGTGCTGGCTGTTTGGGGAAGTTAACTCTGTCCTGGCCAGAACAGGACAACTTCCCTCAACCTGCTGGCAAAGCTATGCTCTCTGCAGCTCTGAACAGCCATCTTAGATGTGAGGATGTATTGCTGGCTTGTGGACAACTTGTAGGCTACCAGGGTTGCCAGTGTCCTTCTCTGCAGATCTGCTTTCCAGCAAGTGAGCTCCTAGTGCATGTGAAGGACTTTGGATTTCCTCTTGTTGAACTCTGTATGGTTTCCTTCTGCCCCAGTCTCCAGCCTGTCGAGGTCTCTCTGAATGGCAGTACATCCATCTAGTCAATTACCTACTCCTCACAGTTTTGTATCATTCTGCCCTGGCTTTCTTAACCCTACCCCCTGCATGATCAGGCAGAATCTCTATGTTCCTACTGAGTCATCTGCCCCTGCTTCCACCTCCTGTACACTTTTTATCTGAGTTGAATCAGTATCCCCTTGCTCCAAAGGCCGTTCTTGATTTGGAGGAGGTGATTTTTGAGTATCAACTAGCTCTCCTGGACCCTCCTTTTCTCTAGGACCCATGGGGTTCTTCCAAGGTGATCTCTGAAGAGGCCTGTTCTAAGATCCAGGTCTGTTGGTCCTCCTTTTTGCCCTGCTTCCTCCTCTTAATGTCCAGAACTCCATCACTAAATGTTCACTACAGCCAAAGTGACCCCACCTTACAAATGAGGAAGAACTGATGTAGAAGTACCTGGTCCAGCAGAGAACCTTTCATGTTAGCCTCGTGATCACCTGTGTCAGGAAGTTATTTTCAAAACACTCCAGAAATCTAGATTGCTTGTGCCCTACTGTGCTGTTCCTCTAATTCACTATAAGTTATGAAAATTAACAATACTATCTTTCTGATAATTTGTATTTTTTTATTTTCAGATTCAATAATATTCATTGTAATCAGAAGAAATACTGAAAGATACCCTTTGAACATGTAAATAGATTTTTTTTTTCTGTTTAGCTGCTGTAAATGCACCTTAGCAACGATTGTGATATACAAGGATGTATTACAAGAGCATCTCTCCTGTAGTACTAGATACTCCATCTCATGTTAAGTGGTCCAAAGATGTAACTGTGGCAGCTTCTCCCTTTGAGACAACAGTATAAAACTCCTACTGAAAGTTAAATTCCATTAAAAAAATATTATACACATGGAGGAATCACAATTATTGAAGCTTGGAAAAGTCCTTAATGGAGTGTAAACAGGTGCTGTGAGGGCAGGAAGGTTTTCTCTCAGGAGAAAACCACCAGGCAGTTTCATCTTGTCTCTTCAGCAGTGAAACTGCCATTTTACAAGAACTTACTTTCACTCATACTCTAGTTTTTCTTATGCATTCCTGGTGAAGATGTAAGACACAGTGAGGTCAAAAAAATCTTACAAATGTTGCTCACACCAGGCAAAGGACTTGCCTAGATGTTTGTGTACTGTTGTTCCTCTTCATACATATGTTTACTTAAGAAACTGTGGAGTACCTCAATCCTAGCACTTGATGGACAAGGGGAACTGTCCACATGTCAAGCACCAGAAATAGAGAATATATTGAGCTGCGTGTTCATAACAACTTGCCTTGCATCACAAAGCAATTCATTTCTATAGGGACACAATGAAGTAGGGGAGGGGGCAAGTTTTAAATCTAATTGTGATTAGAAAGAATTGCTATTGAAAGTTTCAGTTCATGTCTCTATTATCAGGATCAATGTAGAGATTGTTCAGAAAATTAGTAAGGAGTGCAATGATGAGTAAGATACTGGTTGGAAAACATAAGGGAATACAAAACAATTATTACCACCAAGGAAGTTGATTTAGACCTGGAAAGATATTAAAACAAGTTTAATTAGTCAAATTACAGTAACACAGGTTGCTTAAATGGAGGAAATGAGAGACCAACATTCTGTGGCCTGTTCAGGCCATCAGTGATGCACGAGTCTGCAGCATAAGCTATTTCTCTATTTACTTTCACGTTTATCTATTTTTAAAATGGTAAACAAATGGAGCTTGTGGACAGAGTTGTGTTTTGAACCATCCAGCTGGAATTGAGATTTTGGGTCTCCCTGTGCAGGACACTTTCAGCTTGGGTGGTGCCTACTCTTTGGCCCTGAAACTGGGACTCCTGCTCTAAAGCACACTTGTGCTTTCGGGCAAATCCCCTGATACATCTGATGTTAAGAGGTGGTCTGAACTCCATCTGAACTTGGATGATTCAGGGAGTAGCACAGTCGTTCCGTAGCATTTTCCTCATCCAACATAGGAGCTCTGCAATATTCACTGGATTGCTAGATCTTTTTTGCACCAGGTCATCAGAGGTCTCTTCCATTCCCACCTCCAACTCTTCTGGTGGTCTTTAAATGTCCTCTGCACTCACAAGACTTTCAGGAGGAGCTGGGCCTTCTTAAGTTTGAATAGTGAGCTTGCAGGTCCTGCAATAAGAAATGGTGAAATAGGCGGTAAGAGCAAAATGACTATGTCCTGGCTGGGAAGCAGTGGATGCCATGCTCTTCCATCATGGGTTCTGGGAAGGTGTTGAATGTTCTGTCCAGCTTCATATGCAAATCTACATACCCTTATTTCTTTGTAGACTGCACTATGTCAGTTCTATCAGCTGAGGAATCAGGGGTGTAGTGGTTTAGCCCCAGGTGGCAGCAGGAATAGTCATATAGGGGAGCACTTCACATTCTTTGAGTGTATTCTGGTGTCTGCATCTGGGTATGGAGGTCTCCTGTGTTGCTCCTCCAATTCACATGACAGATGGGAAAAATAAAAGGTAAACATCTGTGGTGTTGCAGCAGTGTCCTACTTGATATCTTCATCTTGTTTTTCAGGCAGAACGCATTCAAACTTCATGAAATTCTGCAAATTAGTCTTTTATGGGCTCTGTGGGTTACATGTATAAAAGGCTGTATATTCTTTGCATCATTACTATACTAGAAAGCACTTTGTGCCTGGGGAAGGGATGCTTATTTATTCAACCTATCTGACCCTCAAGCAATGTTAGTGATGCACAGCAATCTCTAACTGCAGCCCCAAGGATGCTAGACGATCCTTTTAATAGGCCTACTGCCTACATTCTCGAGGAAAAAAAGTTTTTAAGACAGAAGAACTCATTCAATAAGAAATAAATATAAATGTTTTTGCTTGGATGCTATGGTATATTCCCATAAATAGCAGACGTTGACTTGTAGCCTGTTTTCTGAGTGTACTGGTACACATGACTGGGTGCACTAAATGCCTCAAGAAAAGCTTCAATTTTTCTTTGAGAAATTTCATTCTCCTATATTTTATAGAAAGGTTGGACTCTTGAGTTTTGAGTTTTCAGCCTCTGGTAAAGAAACAAAAGAAAAAGGGAAAAAAAAAGAATCCTGAAGTTTTAAAATAAGTGGTTGAAGTGACTTCTTTCAGTCTGACTTGTTTGTAATAGCACATCTTTACTGATTCTCAAGCTGAAAGAGAATCTCTTGCTCCTATTCCTTGTGTCTGGTTTTGTATGGGACTATCCATGTGCCGGTGGCATACTATTACATTTTTCCAAATGATTCTCTTTTATCTCAAGAAAAGCTTTAGGAAGCAATTTTGCAGTCCTGTGGCTACTTATTTGAGGTGAACAAAATTCCTAAGCCTGCTCTTGTCTATGCAGGCCTGTCCCATTAGACAAGTAAAGGAATTTGTTAGAAAGTGAACCCCCTTGTATTCCAGCTGGTCTCAGGTAGAGGGGCTGGGGGTGGCTGGGCTTAGGTTCTGGGTGATTCCCAATTTGTCACTATTAAGTCTGGTCACATTCAATACAACTACAGATGCACAAATAGTGTGAGGCACCTTCATTCTAGTCCCGTTCAGTGAACTGGCACGGCCAGACCTAAGGAGTTGGGCCACGTTCAGAAGGAGCTGTCACAGCTCAGTTATCCAATGGTGCAGCTCATCCAGGCAGCAGTGCAGGTTCTTTCGGGCTGCCAGTGATGATACACTGTCCACAAAAGCACGTGCAAGTAACACAGCAACATAGGGTAACATACAGCTATGCACAGAACAACATAAAGCTACTCAAGTAATACAACAGCGTAAGTAACTCTATATAGATATCTCTAAGTTTCCCAGGATATCTAAGTGTTCAAATCTCACCCAAGGTGTCCCTATAGGGGTGGGAAGATTGGCTCGGCCTGTTGACTGGTCCCAGAAGTCAGTGAAGGTTTTATTTATCTTGCCTCACATAACTCCACTGTTAGGCCACTTTTATACTATTTTAACCTTGATGAAGTTTAAGGGCCTCTAATCATATATACCTTTGTTCTGATTAGCATAAATTTTCCTTGCATCATGTTTAAAGGTATGGACTAGCAGAAATTCAGAGCACAGGCTCAGTGAGGGGTGGTCACACCTTGGAGGCAGGTAGCTTTTGGTATGGAGGTGTAGTTTTGTATTATAATGAGATTGTAATGAGCAAAGTTCACCCAAAGGACACAACTTTGACAAGAAAGTGATGACCAGCTGGCTCAGTTCTGGTTCAGTTTTCATTCAGGGCAGAAACAATTCAGCTTCTCTTATCTAGATTAGTTGAGTTTATGTTTGTTACCCGTTGCAGGAGGGTACATTTGTACATAAGTCTGTGTGTGTACATATTGTAGCTAATAATGCTTTGAAAAATCCTTTAACTAGGTGATGGCTGGAAAAAAAGGGGGCATGGAAGAGGAGAGGGAGAAGAGCACAGTTGTTTGGAGGCCAGGAGACGATGCATTGCAGTTGAAGGATTTTTCCTCCTAGAGGGATCAAAAATGACTAGGAGATGGCTTAATCACAGCTAGTATCCTCCCTAGAGAGAAATGCTGATCTTTGAAATAGTAAAACAGGCTGCCTCTTTCCACCCCACCCCCTTAAAAAAAAAAAAAATCATGATTTTTTCAGGTACTGAAAAAATAGCATGCTAGGAAGAAAGCATATCTTTACATTCATTAAAAAGTGTTCTTCATTGTGCATATCTTCATGACTTATTTTATAGCCCAGCTGGCAGTGAAGGAAAGAAATGAGTTCTAAGCAGCTGTTGTGCCATCACTTAACTGCAAGTGAGGGGTAGGGTTCTCTTGCTCACCAAGAATCTGCAAGAAACCAGGGCAGAGTGAAGTTTCTCCTCCACGTATATGATAAAGGAAACAAAACTCCATGCATCTCCATCACTGCCCATCATGGTCCAGGTCTCTCTAATAATAGACATCAGGGTATCCTACAGTAATACCACAAACAGATTATTCTGGGCTGCCATTATGTGCTTGGAATGCATGCAACGCTGCTTTGCAGGAGTAACATATGGCAATCCAGGTATGCTGTCATTGTTATTAGGGAGTTATTATTGGACATAGAAGAAAATAGAATTCGAAAATTGGAAATAGAACTAATAATGTTTCATTATTTATAAAATAATGAATAATGTTTCATTATTTATACCTAGTGTTTTGGCTTCCAAAGAATTTCAGTGATAAGACTGGATACTATTTTTGCAGGGAAAAAACACTCAGAAGCAGCCATATGAAAAACAGAATGCCTAGCTCTCTGTTTACAGGGCACTCTGTCCATTGCAGGATTAAAAATCAGTGACTCTGTAATGGATTTATAAACTAAAACTAACCTTATTTTTAGAAGGATCAACTTGGATAACATGAAACACCCTGTAATCCGATTGCTTGTTCTTTGGAAATTCAGTATATTACAGAGCATGGTCTGAAGTTCTGCATTAAGTCCAAATTACATGGGAGAGGAAGAAAGGTTAAACAGCATAATAAGAAAGAAAACACTGATAGGCAGTATTTAATTCACTTTTTTATGTACAAAACATAGATTGTTGCTAGGAAATGCTAGGGTGTCAATGGAGCACTCTTATGACAGCACTATTATTCTTATTGAGAGGTCGAGTACTCAGCACAGCTGTAGGTCTTATGCCTATTCTTTTTTTTATGCAATGAGTCTAACACAATAGCCTATTAATTGTGTCCCTTCTTTTCCTTCTTTTGCAAAAGAAATCCAAGTTTAACATACACTAAAAAAAAACCCCAGGATGCTGATGAATACCATGCCTTTATATCTGTGTAATTGACAGCCTTGCTGAAGCTGATGTGCCTGCAGCCCTGTTTTCTCAATCATGTGCATCCTATGTATTATCAGTTGAGAACTTGTGCTTTAACTATGCCGTGTCCCACAATCATTCGATTAGTTTTTCTGCTGAGAGTCACACAGTCACAATATTATGTATCACATAACCTATGGTTTATGTAAGTTTGAGTAAATGAAGCTAAATTAATTACGTATTAATGTCTGCTTTGTATCGAAAATGTCATTAAAATCTACAAATAAAGATAGGTGTGGATGGCTTGACTGAAATTAGTACAAGTACAGTTGCATTTGCAATGCAGGAGACATCTAGGAAGAAAAGACAGACACCTGTAGCTACATTTCTTGCTCAGAAATTCTTGAATGAGATGGCAGATCAGGTCAACCCTTCAGAGGTCTTCCCATTTCTTTATTTCTCTGGAGGATGAGATTGGTCTAAGCTAAGACTACAAACTTCTGTGCAGCCTGATCTTAATGTCATTTTCAGAATATAGGTGTTACATACCAAAGCTGTAGGATATGGTAAGAGGTTTTGATTTGAACACTAATAAAAGTATAAAAGAAAATGCAGTAATTATCACCCATTAGGCAAAGTGGTTTTATGTTCAGAGAGTTTTAAATCTAAGAAATATTTTCTTAATTTTTTGCCTCTTTTAACAGATATTTGAAGGGGCGGAGTCCTAAAACTATTATATCTCTACATTGTCCCTTTCTGAATTAGTCTTTTTGTTTTTTCACCAGTTTATTGGCTGTTCTGTTTCTGATGAAGACTAACTTTGTGCAAACATCATAAGAAATAATTGCATTTGGCCACACAATGAGACTTCCTGGACTGGTGAAGAAAACACACCTTCCCATTGTCCTTTGGTTGTGTCAGTGAGCAGTCATTCTTTTCAAAATATTGGTAATTGCTGTCATGGTAACAAAACAAAAACATGCTGTGGCAACTATTTTCAGCATTGCACATGTGATATCTCTTACTGTAAAACCCTTCAGATTTAACTAGTAGAAGTGTCCTCTAGTTTAAACCTAGCATAGGAAGAGCATTTTTTTCTGAGTAGTGGTCCAGGTGTGGGGATATGTTTTGTAGTATTTTTCTGTTGTGTTGGGGTTCTTTTAGGCAGATGTGTAGCAGGTCAATTTTTAGAGGTGGGAGGGGAATGATAGGCCAAGCAGTGCAAAGTAAGGAGCTTGTTCCTAGCAGCTATTTGCACTAGTTCTGAGGGTTGGCACTGCAATTCTGGGGGCTCTAGCAGATAGAAGCTAGCCCTTGTGTTCCTCAGTGCAAGAAGAACAAAGCAACAGGAGCATCACAGAAAGTGGTGGTCACACTGCAACCTGTGGAAAGAAGGTTCCTCAGGTGACTAGCAAAACAGCCAAGAGAACATTGGGAAGAAAGGTGAGAGAAGCTGGCAAGGAGGGAACACCTTTGTGAAGAATGGGGGCAAATTATGAAGAAAAAATTGGACAGTTATTGTGTGTGACTTTTTTTTGGGGTGGCTTCTGCAATAACAGTATAATGGGCCTTTTTTCTCAGTGTTCTTGTTGTGGTTTTGCGTGGCAAGGTTTGGGGGGCAGAGGGAGTGTGGGGTGAGGAAGGCTGCAGGGGTGGCTTCTGCAAGAAACAGCTAGAAGCTTCGCCTAGGTCTGAGAGAGCCAATACCAGCCATATCAAGGATGGACCCGCTGGTGACCAAAGCTAAGCTAATCAGCAACAGTCACAGTGCCTCTGTGATAAGATATTTAAGAAGCAAAAACCACAAGCAGCTGCTTTTTGCTGCCAGAGGAAGGAGTGAGAAGATGTAAAAAACTCCACAGACACCAAGGTCAGTGAAGAAGGGGAAGAGGAGGCGCCCCAGGCACCAGAGCAGAAATTCCCCTGCAGCCCATGGAGAAGACTATGATGAAGCAGGCTGTCCCAGTGCAACCCATGGAAGATGATGAGGAGCACAGATCCCACCTGCAGCCCATGGAGAGAGATGCCCATGTTGGAGCAGGCTTACTCGGGGAGACTTGTGATTCTGTAGGGGACCAGGCTGGAGCAGACTGTTCCCAAATGACTGTACCCCATGCAAGGGACACACACTGGGGCAGTTGGAGAAGAGCTGAAGCCCTGTAAGAAAGAACTCATGCTGCAGAAGTTCATGGAGGACTGTCTCCCATGGGTGGGACCCCACGCTGGAGCAGGGGAAGGGTGTGAGGAATGCTCCCCCCCGCCTCGCTCCCACTAAGAAGGAAAACAATTCAGAAGGAACTGACCAAAACCCCCATTCCCTGTCTCCCCCTGTGACACCTGGGGTGGGGGAGGGAGGGAAGGAGAGAAATCATGAATGAAGTCCATGAAGAAGAGAGGGGTAGGGGGAGGTGTTTTAAAATTTGGTTTTATTTCTCATCATCCTACTCTGTTTTTATTCTGTGTGTGTGTGTAATAAATTAGATTTAAAAACAAAAAATTATTCTGTGTTGAGCCTGTTTTGCCCGTGACACTAATTGCAGAATGATCTCTCCCTGTCCTTATCTCAGCTTCTAAGTCTCTCAATATGTATTTTCTCCCCAGAGCAACTTTGGTGGGCATCTGGCCCCCAGCCAGGGCCAAACCACCACAGTTCTCTGTACCAGCTAACAACTTGTAAGAATTGTAAAGATAACCCTGTAACATCCAACTTTGAGAAAGGCAATTCCTATACTTCTGGATAGTAGTAAACATTTCATTGTAAATTATTGTCCTAAAATATAATTCTACTGAACTGAGGAAGAAAATGGAGCTTGAGATTCTTTTTTAGACAGCAGATTTATTTCCTGTCCATCAGCATTTTTTCAGTAGTTTTCAAATAAGTTAGCTTCAAAATTTTCAGTTCCCTTCCAGATAAATGTTGGGAATTTCCAGCTATTAATGTGCTTCCAGTTTGTTTCTAGCCTATCTGTAAATATTTTTTGTTAGGTACCCACTACTTTGATTTCCATTTGGTTTCAAATAATGTTCACACATCACTGGGTTTTGGAGTTTTGAAAACCAGGGAGTACATAACTGACTTGGAAGCATGAGGAAAGCAATCTGATGGAATAATTTCTTTCCAGGTAAGTTCCAAATTCAAAACCTTGTCCTTCTAGTCCTGCAACTAGCAAGAGGCTTTGTATTTCTAATATAGCGTGACTGCCTGTGTACCTTGGTAAGAGAAATTCAGCACTGGTGCTGAATGGGTTGTGCTAGATGTGAAAATACATCATCTAGCACAACCCACACTGGGTTTGCATTCCAGGCATTCACAAGTGTCTTCCCTCAGTTCCACACATATCCTGGAGAGAAAGATCCTGAGGTCTCCTTACCACGGAATGAAACATGTTGAGCAGACATGGGTTGTGACACACCTTCTTCACTAGTTGAGAAATTTTCTTGCACTATGCAAATATTTGTTCTGTCTCATTTGCTGAACATATGAAAACATTAATATACCTAATAACATATCAATATTATTAATAATACTTTCTAGAGGTGTACAAATCTTCAACTATAATTTTTAAAATGTCTTTAGACCTCGTCTTTAGCCTGGTTGCAAAAGAAATATGAAGTTCAAATTTCTAACTTTTCATAAGCTGAATGTTGAATGGATGTAATGTAACAATGCTAAAACCAACTACTTGCAATTTCATTTTTATATTTGGTGTATGTAAAGAAAAAAAAGGGAAATATTCTATATTCTATTCTGTTAGCGTGCATGATATTAGATGTAAAAAAATTATGTACAGGGCTCATTCTATAGAATATTAAGCCTGCTGAAATACCTATTCCATCTATTATGCAGATCCAAGTCTGTCTTTTTTGTAACTCAACTGAAGAATTTTTAATAGAGAAGAATATAATATTCTGTGAAATGTTTTACTCTTTGGAAGTAGTAGCAGATCTTTCAATTAATACATTTTGATACCATTATATCCTAAATGAAGTACTAACAAAGATTCTTCTTTTGTTCCTTGAGAGAACAGTCTGAAGCTTGTAATATTTTTGGAAGTTTTGTTTTGTTGTTCTTTTCCACTTTGTTCTTCTTCTTATCTTCTGGTCATTAAACTCTGTTCTGAAACCTATCCGACTAAACTCATGCAATGCTGGTTAAACTGCTTCTGACATAAGACCCAAAAAGCTTGTAATATGCTTCCTGATGAATGGAATTCCTGTGTAATTTTTGGAGGATTAACATTTAATTTCTTCTTTTAAAGAAGAGTTAAAATCCTCTGGGTCGTGACAATGAATGCACAGTCTAATTTGTGCTATCTTAATTAGTGATGTGTAGTTTCTAACTATTTGCACCTTTAGGTCCTCTTTTTTAAGGTGTTTCCTTCGGTTTAGGGCTTGGGTACTACCAATAAAATGTAAGTATACTCACCTTTAACGTGTTAATAGACTCAAGCAATAGCTTAGCTGCTGACATGGGTTTATCTCTAGCATTCTGCTCTTACAAGCTACTTTGCTGCCAGAAAGGCCAGGGAAGGCTTCAGAACAAATAATCTCCGAGTCCATTCTGCTGTACAGGGACTAGAATATTGTTGAAGTTCAAGATGCAACAACCTGGTTTATAGAGCCATATGACACTCTTCAGTAATATTTCTGTTGTGATTCAGTATGGTGGTGTAACATGATTTAAGAACGGACTGAATTTATATAGTCATACCATTATGCCTGTGATGAACACAGAAATGCTCATTGATATTTGTACCAAATTATACTGCTGTAGACCCTATTTGCTGGCAGTCTAAGTTAGCACATCAGCAGCAGATTACCCTTCATAAGAAAGCCATAAACCACGGTGAGGTCTCCCCTCAGTCTCCTTTTCTCCACGCTGAGCAATCAAGGGACTTCAGCCTCTTCATGTGTCTTCCCCTCCAGACCCTTCACCATCCTCGTTGCCCTCCTCTGGACACTCTCCAATAGCTTCATGACCTCATAACCTCGTAGTCCCTCTGATTTGCCTGTCTCTTCTCCTAAAGGTCAAAAACTCTCCTTTTTTTTCCAGAGTTACAGCCAAAATGCTTTGTTAAACCAGGTCAGGCTCCTTCCCCACTGGCTCATCTCCTGTACATGAGGGCAGCCTGCTCTTCTGCCTTTAAGATTTTCTTCTTGAGGAATGTTCAGCATTCCGGAACTCCTTTCCCCTTTTAGGACTGTCTCCCAAGGAGTTCTGTCGACCATGACCCTAAACAGGCCAAAGTCTGCCCTCCAGAGGTCCATGGTAGCAGTTCTCTTAATCCCCCTCTTTTTCATGAATTAAAAACTATCATTTCATGATCAATATGCACAAGACAGGCTCCAAAAATCACATTGCCCACAAAATCCTTCTCCGTTTCCAAACAACAGGTCCAGCAGGGCACCTTCCTTAGTTGGATCACCCACAAACTGTGTCAGCAGTTATTTCCTCACATTTCAGGAACCTCCTAGACTGTTCTTCTGCTGTGTGTGACTGCAGGGGAGGCTTCTGTGAGAAGGTGCTAGGAGCTTCCCCTAGGACTGACAGAGCCAGTAGCAGCCATCTCAAGGCCAGATCTGCCGCTGACCAAGGCTGAGCCCATCAGCAACAGTGGCAACGCCTCTGTGATAACATAATTAAGAAGGAAAAAAAAAACCAACCCAAGAACACAAGTGGCAGGTTTGGGTTTTTGGTTTTGGGTTGGTTTTTTTTTTTTTCAGCCAGAGAAAGGAATGAGATGTGAGAGACTTTGCAGACACCAAGGTCAGTGAAGAAGAAGGGGGAGGAGGCACGCCAGGCACAGGAGGAGAGATTCCCCTCAACCCATGGAAGATGATGGGGAGTTAAGATTCCACCTGCAGCCGATGGAGGACCCTACAGTGGAACAGGTGGAGATGCCTCAAGGGACTCTGTGACTGAGTGGGATGCACACACTGTAACAAACTCCTGGCAGGACCTGCAGCCCATGGAGAGAGAGGCCCACACCAGAGCAGGTTTGCTGGGGCTATTTGTGACCCTGTGGGGGACCAGGCTGGAGCAGTCTGTTCCTGAAGGTCTGCACCCCATGGAAGCCACACTTGGGCAGTTCATGAAGAGCTGCAGATGGTGGGAAGGACTTACGCTGGAGAGCTTTGTGGAGGACTGTCTCCATGAGTGATACCCCACACTGGAGCAGAGTACAAGGAGTCTTCCCTCTGAGGAGGAAGGAGCGGCAGAGAGGGGGGGAGATGATAGAGAAATCAGCAAGAAAGTTAAGCCCAGGAGGAGGGAAGGGTTTGGGGGAAGGCTTGTAAGGCTTGCTTTTATTTCTCATTATCCTACTCTGTTTTGATTGGGTAATAGATTACATTAATTTTATTTCTTGATGAGTCTGTTTTGCCCAATGTGAATTGCAGAATGATATCTCCCTGTCCTTATCTCAACCCCGGAGCCTTTCATTAAATCTGCTCTCCCATCCAACTCAGAGGGAATGATAGAGCAGCTTTGGCAGCCTCCAGCCAGAGTCAACCCACCAAACAGTCCTGAGAGGTGGGACTATGCAAAACACATGAAGTTCAGCAAGATCAAGCACAAGGTCCTGCATGTGGGTCAGGGCAATCCCAAGCATAACTACAGCCCGGGCAAGGAATGGATTCAGAGCAGCCCTGAGAAGAACTTGGGAGTGTTGGGGAAACAAGAAACACAATGGTGCCTGGCAATGTGCACTTGCAGCCCAGAAAGCTAACTGTATCCTGGGCTGCAACAAAACCAGCATGACCAGAGGTCAAGTAAAGTGATTCTGCCCCTCTACAGTGCTCTTGCGAGACCCTGCCTGGAGTACCGAGTCGATCTCCAACGTCCCCAGTACATGGAGCTGTTGGAGTGGGTTCACAGAGGAGGGCTACAAAGATGATCAGAGGGCTGGAGCACCTCTCCTATGAAGACATGCGGAGAGGGATAGGCTTGTTCTGCCTAGAGAAGAGAAGGCTCTGGGGAGACCTTATAGCAGCCTCCCTGTACGTAGAGGGCCTGCTGCAGGGGTAGGGTTAGGAAAGCCTAGTGTCCACTTGAGGCTGAGTCTGGGAAAGGAATGTGAAGAGCAACAAGAAAGCGTTATACAAGTACATGTGGAACTGAAACAACTTCTACAGATATGGGTAGGATATGGGAAACAATAATGATCACAAGTCATGCAGTTCTGTCACTGCTGAGATAAAATACTCCTCCTTAAAGATGTTCAAGTTAAACCCGAACAGAGGTGGTGGATAATTCTTCTAGAAATATCTAATGATACTGGGAAAATGGTAACGCTTTAGTTTCTACAAAATACAATTTTTTCTAACACATTATTTGTTGCTCTTCAGTCAAGACTCCCACACCAGTTGACAGCAACCTCTGTCAACAAACAAGTCAAAAGCCGGTTTTGGTACACTGCTAACAACGCGATGATGTACTAAAGCAGGGAGGTTTATTTCTTTTAATCCAGCATATATAATACTATTATACATGAATCCTCAGAGAAAAGAGGACAAAATCGAGGTTTCTGCCATGGGCAAAAACCTTATGAAACATAATACAATTACAATACAAAATATATATAGTACATGTCAGGTTAGTTCGTAGCGGCGTTTGATGTTTCTGGTGACTGAAGGAATTCATACGGATCGTGAACCATGTCCTGCTGCTCTCCCACACTCAGATGAGAGGGGCTTCCTGCAGAATATGGGGGAAAAAAAAATCAAAGCCTTTAGAAGAACAAAAAACCCCCAACAATTGAGAGATAATTATGCATATAAATAGCATGGTTCTTTCACGTGTTGCTTTCAGACTTTTAAAGCAAGACAGACTTATAAGTTGTATTTAAACAGGAGATTTTGAAAAGGAAGTAGTAAGATTCTTCACTAATTTAGACCCCTTAAAAAAAAATCATTATTCTATTACTCTGAGTGAAAAATTACACAAAGTGCAATTGAGTATCACCCAACCAACATCTCCTAGGTTCTCAGAAGTAGCAGCAAATTGTTAAGTGGTATGTTACCCTATCATTCTGTCTTACCACTGCATTTTACAGTTGACAGTAGAAGGCTGTTGTAGAATCCCACCTGTTACTTGCTGCGTGCAACTATACCAAAGTAAAGCATTACATAACTCACTGGTATTTCTAAGAGCATAAAATTCAAGTGCACATGGGGATCTGCCAGTCTGTATAAATTTATCTCACAATTACTTCAACCATGCCTAATGAAAAAAGTAAGTCACTACAGGTAGTGTCCTTAATTCCACTGGTCAAAAGTGTGTCTTCTGAGTTGCCTTTGCCACGCCAATCCTGTGGTCAGCACACTGCCTTATTACAGTAATTTCATGCAAACGTTTACGTAAATGAAAAGGTAAGTTTTAACTTCTCAGTTAGATTCTCAATTTAAATTCTCAATTAGAGCAGAAATACTGCAGCTTCTGTGACACAGGTTAACTTTACCAAGATGATGTTGGTCTCTTTCAGAGGTATTAGAGAGGGAACTCAAATTGGATGATGGCCGGGATCCCACTCTCTCGGCCTGAGCTTCATGAAGGTCCTGCAGCAGCTTGGTTGTTTCATCCAGATGTAAATGGTTATCGTCATGATCAAGCTCCTTCTTCACTTTCCCTAAGGGTCACCAGTTACCAACCAAAACCCATAATTAGCACATGAAAATTGACTCACAAATTAACAAGTCACAGTAAAAAAAAAAGTAAAATCTAAAATAAATTAGCAGGAGCATTGCCTAGTACACAAGCAACCCCAATCTTGCATTTTCCTTTGCATTTCTAACAAGGCAACAGCTATGCCTTTAGCCATACTGGAGGAAGAAGGAGAGCACCCTGGGAAGTGGCTGAAACTGAGCTGACTCCCAGAATTTAAAAGGCCATGGGAGCTTTAAGTCTTTCTTATCTGTTAAACTCCAGACACAAAATCGTGCAATTAGTAAGCAGCAAAAGAGGGGAATTTGGTAGAAAACTACTTTAGTAGCTAACTTTACCTGTTCTATTTTCACTGCATTTTATTTATAGATGTGAAGAAATCCCCATCACAGAGGGTTGTGGTCTCCAACCACACTGATTTTATAGTAAGCCAAATAAAATTATTAAATTGAAAGAACATACACTGTTCTTTCATTTAAAGACTTAACAAAACTTCCCTCTACTTTACACAGGAAAACATACTCTTTCTCTTCTTTTTGGGCTGTCTTCAGTCTAGACCTTGCTAACTTTGCAAGAATTACAGTAAGAAACAATGCCATAAACTCTATTTTGAAGTAAAATAATCAAGTAGTGTATTATTATTTACATAAAGATCAAAGAAGAAAAATATAAGCAGCTTCCAGTGGAGCAAGAAACTCACAGTAAGACTGGTATGCCTAAACATTATCTATAAAACAGATATTTATTCATTTTTTACTGAACTGCAATAAAATTAAAGTGTGACAGCATAATCAGAGCTTACAATTGGTTTTTCAAAAAATACTGCACCTATTGTGTAGAACTGTTTTGTATTTTTCTTTAGGCTAAGGCTACCTTTGTTACAGTTTGTAAGAGATAGCCTAGCATCTTTCACATTCTGAATTAAAAGTATCTTAAACCATAAGCAGGTTTATTTTGTGATGCATTTTTGAAGCCATTTGACCATCTCAGCAGCCTGCAGAAATGGGAACATCACTTCCTGTAGTTAAATATTACTTCTTGTAATATTTCAAGGAGGACACCTATCAACGTAGTTCTGTATTTGAAACAACATCCTAATGCTTTTATACAACTGCCTAATTTGAAGCTAAAGCCTTTGCAACACCTGAAGTTTCTTCTGGCTTTTATTCTGGGACATTCCAAGTGGTGATATGACTGAGCTCCACATACTTGCCTACTTCCCAAATTATGCTGTCTTTTGAAATACGAAGCAGGAACAGTTCTGAGCCAAAGCTACACACTGATGCTTAAATTTTATGTTACTAAGAACACATAAAAAAACCAAGCAAAGCTATCAAAATTGTGAGGTACAAATACTTTGATTTCTTCAGTGGTAAAGGTAGCTTAGCTAGCACATGGATGTCCCAAAGTAAAAACAGACCAAGGTTTCATTGATTTTGCACCAGTCCTAGACTTTCATCTATCTCAAATGTACACCTACTACTACTTTTTGAACATTTTTTCCACAAACCCAGCTGCTATTTTGCTTAAATAGTACAACTAAACCATAATTGATGGCTTGCATATTTAATTACTTACCTAACGAACTTAACATAGAAATATCAAGAGATACATCTGAATATGGTTTCATAGAGAGAAAGTCCAAGTCAGTGTTACTGTCTCCAGCAGATTCTCCAACCTATTAAAATACAACAGAAAAGACTAGCAATAGCAACAAGCTCTCATAACTTTTTAATGTTTACCTTAAACACATGAATCCATCCTCTCAAAAGTGTGCACCAGAAGACAAGAGACTGGAACGTCCATAACCATCTTGGCTAATTCACAGGCAGCTCAAACATGGTTCCAGGACAAACCAATGAATGGCAAGGGATTTGCAAGGTAGCCTAAATATCTTTCATCTCATCATCCAGGACTGTTGAAAAGAACATTACTGAATCCTCTGGGACTCAATTACCATGCTCAACTCATCCCTGTCCCATGGCAGAACCCTGGTGAGGAGGAAGCATTATCAATATACCCCATCATGGTATATACTCCCTGACCCACTTTTTCCCTCATCTTCTGCAACACTGGATTTACTGACAATTTTAGTATGTGACCAATAAAACCAGTAAGGTGGCCTCCCTATACATAGTATCAACTGGACCTGACCTCTCAAGTATTTTGTCTATACATTTGGACAATGAAATACAGCCTGTGTCACCACAATTCAATTTTCCCGTACCTGTAGCGATACCGCTGCCAAAGTCTTTAAGCTTCAAAATACATTCTAACAGAATTCTCTGAAGTTGCCTCTTCCAGCAGGAGGAGTAAGACATACAGGTAAATACAGAACCAGGCACTATCTTTCAGAAATATGAAAATAAAACGTAGCACTTCAATGAGTTAACTTAGCCAGTCACCTCCTAGAGAAATACAAACCTTTCCGCTAAACGTAAAGGAATATTTATAAACCCTAAACCATACATCTTATTTGTTGCTCTAATCTAATCCTTATAATTTTTATGTAAATTGCCATGGAATAAAGCACGTATTTTCTGTTGTCACAAATAATTTGTATAATGAAAGCTGTACCACTTAAAGATTTGATTAGCAGTTGTGAAGGTGTAGGGTATGCATTATTTACCCCTATGTTCTAACAGATGTTCCCAATGGATACAGTAAAACTGATAAAAACTATGCTTTTTCCCACTTTCACATTTTGGGTTGAACCTCAAGTATTCAGCAGCAGATCTAGTATCTTTCAGATTCCTAAGTAGCCTTTCTGCCCCTGGGATTTAGTTATGCATGGTGAATTAAACTATAGATTACAGAACGACAGGACAAAAAAGCCACTAACTAAAACAGACCTGTATTAGATGGGCTGTGGTTAGTAGGTGGAGAGAGGTTCTCCTCCCCCTCTGCCCTGGTGAGACCACACCTGGAATACTGTGTCCAGTTCTGAGCCCCTCAGTTCAAGAAGGACAGGGAACTCCTTGAAAGAGTCCAGTGCAGGGCCACCAAAAAGATTAAGGGAGTGGAACACCTTCCTTATGAGGACAGGCTGAGGGTGCTGGGTCTCTACCCTGGAGGAGACTGAGGGCTGATCTTATTAATATTTATAAATATGTAAAGGGTGTGTGTCAGGAGGATGGAGCCAGGCTCTTTCTCAGTGATGATCAGCGATAGGACTAGGGGCTGTGGGTGCAAGCTGGAGCACAGGAGGTTCCATGTGAAACTTTTTGACTGTGAGGGTGACAGGGCACTGGCACAGGCTGCCCAGAGAGGTTGTGGAGTCTCCTTCTCTGGAGACATTCAAAACCCACCTGGACACATTCCTGTGACCTACTCCAGGTGATGCTGCTCTGGCAGGGTATTGCACTAGACAATCTTCCGAGGTCCCTTCCAAACCCTAACAGTCAACGATTTCGTTAATGTCAGAGAATCCATTCAAGTACTGAAAGCTTAATTTAGGTACTGTAATTTTAATCTTCTACCTCACATCATGCAAATCCTTGCACTGAAAAAAAATTACCATCTCAATAGTCCCACCTTTACCCCCCTCAACCACCTTACCATAATCTGCTTGGAAGAATCCGGGCAGGTATTACGCAGCTTGTGCTCTTCTTTTATGAGAACCGGCAGAACCTGTGGAACCAAATCATTTGGATCTTAGCTCTTCATAGCTGATACTATGAACACTCTTAGCTTGTGAAATCTATGGGTTTACCATGATCAGATCCCAGGCTACCACACAACACTATCATCTTCTGCAACGTTTGCAGAGAAACTTGACACAAAAAATACAGACCAGCTCTTCTGTCATGGGTGACCACATACCTTCACAGAAACAATTGAGAACTAACCAGGACAGTCTCTTTAAGGCCTTACCTAAGAGTCTTTCCTTTATTATATACTTATTAATCTTTTCTGTATTACTATATGGAACAAATGCACATTAAATAAAATTAGGAACTGGACTGCTGGAAGTCCAAACATCATGAATTTCTCTACTTTAAATGCCAAGACACTTTTTCCAGATAAAAAAACCCCAAACAGACCAAACCACCAAAACAACCAGAAACCAAACAATCAGCATAACTTACTTTAACTTCATCCAATGGTTTTACTGGGATGTTTCGCCTCTGGAAAGAAAGAATCCCAATTATTACTTTAATTCCACATAAAAGAAAGACTTCTCTCTTGCACAATTTCAAGTATATTCAAACTTCACACACAAAATGAGGCTAGAGACAGCTAACTTTTTCACTTATCTGTAAGGCAATTACAATGTAACAATTACTGTTTTGATTATGCATTTTAACTAATCTTTGAGTCCCCCTACACTGTTTCTTCTGCCCATGAACTTTATATCCAAGAACAGTATCTTAGTCATTACTTCAGTAACTCCTGAGTCCAAATAGTTTAGGGTTGCACTTTCAGAGATAGCCACTCTTACTCAAATGTAGCAGCACACCATACTCAATGGCACATCAACACTGAAACACATTTAAATGCACAAAATCTGTACATATCCATGTTAAGTCACAAATGAACAGCATTTCTAATACCATTTAAGAGGTATTCAGAAATTCTCATTTGGAACAATATTCACAGAACAAAGTGGTAAATAAGGAAAGGCATGTGTTTTATTTTGAAGTGAAGTTCAAAATGTGGTGTATCACACTTCTACGTGCAGAAGAACATTAAAAATACTGGTTTTGAACTTCATGAACTTTCAATTTTTTAAAAAGGTATTTATCTTTACATTTCTTCCTGTTTCATATAGAATACCCAACAAATTCTGAAGGATCCTCTGTATTTTTCATTCTACTGTCTCCTTTTCCCTAAACATCACCCACCCTAGTCTACTTCTAAGTCTGCAGAGATTTAGCATAATCTTAGTTGCAGCACATCAGGGAATCCAAGAACCTTCAATTCCCCCTCATTCCCCACCTTTCTGTATTCTTGAATACAGAATTCCCACCAGAATTACACACGCTTCTGAGAGAAACCTCTTCTCCAGTTCAGTATGAACCTCCTAGCTAAAGTGCTTTCGGAAGTAAGTTTTTCCTTCAGACAAACTACATGAATTAAAAAGTTAACACTGTTGAGAAAAAGCAGTATTGCACAGCAATATTCTCTTCTTCAACATTATTTCAGTGTTTTGAATAATTAATCATTCCCACAAGGAACACAGCCTGCATTTTAATTAAGGAAAAAAAAGAAAAACCCACAAGCTTTACAAAAGCACTGCAGTGTAACTCAGAAGCAGATCCATAAGTCACGACACTGAGCGTCCGGGCTGCCCAAACACCATTGAGCTGGTTAGTCCCTCATCCTCCACTCTGATACACTGCATCCCCTGCCTCTTCCTTTCTGCAGCCATATACTGAGCCACACTGGAAGAGTCTAGCTGGAGTTAAATAGAGATTACCTCTCTCTGATTCATTCAGTTCCTAATTTGATTCACTGAAGGGCTGCATGAAGAGCTAAGCCTGTGCTCCTTAAACTGACAGTGGAAAACAAAACATCTCATACAATACTAAAACCCAGAAACCAGTCAATTCTTGTTTGAATGAGTTTGTGGCATTTCTGTGCACCAAGGACACACCTGCTTTAGCTGATAAATAGTTTTGGAATGATCTCCACTAGTGATCTGGTCCAGAAGATCATCTACTATTTTCTTGCTATAATTTCCAGCGTCCTTCACAAATTCTTGTAAGCTAGTAGGAATAGAGATATAAGCATTACAGAAAATGTTTTGTTTTGTTAAAAAACAAAAATTTCCATTTATAATACGGTTTACCCAACTATGGTGCATTACACCTACATTTTCCTTGTTCTTTTACTCTTATGCTTCTTCAGAAAAGCAATCAAAGCCTTCACAATGGGAAGGATGTGTGGATTTATTTTTTATTTTAATGGAAGTAAAGGTAGGTGTACACTTGTCTTTCACAGCAAATTTTCACTTGAACATTGGTAATGGGTTTAAAAAAAAAAAAGCAGCTTGTGATTAATTCTTTCCCCTTAAGATAAAAAATGTAACTAAAAGCAGTATTTTCTTCTTGGGGGTTGGACCCGATGATCTCTTGAGGTCCCTTCCAACCCCTAAGATTCTGTGATTCTGTGATTTTCTTCTTAAAGTAGCTTCAACTATTTTGAAGCTCTTTGAAAAATATCACTGTTTTAAAGTCCCTGAAATCTATCACTTGCATTTCTAAATATGTAATTACAGCTAGGTTTAAAGCCAAATGCTAAATCTTTACCAACCTGTAATATCCCACGGCCACAAACTCTAACTACAAGATCTGTAAGTCTTGCAATAAAATAAGGTAACTTAAAAGTTTAAATAAAAAATAATTAAAAAAAAGACAACCAAACAAAAAACACACCCACCCCACCACAAGGATGAAGTTAGCTTCAAGTTTTACAGTGAGTTATTTTAAAAATAAGTTCCAGACAAAAGCACCAGGATTTGCAGGCTCATAATTAACATTTCATCCACATTGATTTTCATAAAATTGCTGAGAAGTTAGGCATCTTAATAAGGAAGCACTTACCTTAAGGCACACTGTATCCCTGTTTCATCACCATAGGCTGAGTACAGGAGCTCCATTTCATCTGATTTCAAATCATGAAATATAGAGTTGTTTTGCATGGAAGGTGCTGTACTAGCACTTGTAAGAAAGGTTACTAGACAGGGAGAAGGAAGAGATGACAAATGATTAACACAACTGTAATAGATCACTTGTAGAAGAAAATAATAAAAATTTTGTTTTCTGAAACAGGTACTGAAAGTGCACTGTTTTTCCTTCCAATTGAGATCAAGGACACTTCCAGACTCTAGGGTCAGTGCAAATATTTTAACCACATAAACAAACATACTACTGGAAAAAAAGAATCATCAAGAACTAAGTGAACCACCTTACTTCCACAAAAAAAGATTCACCTCCCCACCCCCTTGTAGATTTCCACTTTTTGTGTGTTACTGCTTCTCTGTTGTTTGCCAGTCAGTGTCTGGACAGAAAATAAGAAATTATTTAAAATGTGAACAATGCTAGAAAAACAAAAAAAAATTTACAGTTTATGAAATCGTTGTCATATGATAAAAAAATGCAAATGACCAAAAGTTTTGGGTTTGATTTTTTCTTCCCCTCAACTCTAAGTGCAGCTACTCAGGAAAAAGTATTTCCTCCGGAGAAACTGGAGTACCCTTATTGGAAAGCTCCTAGTGTGGCTATAACACTAAGACAAAACACAAAGTTAAAACATGGTTTTTGGCATTTTACCTTTATTCCTTCTTTCATCTTTAAAGCCCAATGTAGTGAAGCCAGGTAATAATTTGCTTGACAGTGAACTCAGATCCACTGGGTGAGTCTCTTCCTCTAATAATTTGATTTAAAAGAAGATACTAATTTTTAGAAACGCATTTCATATTTAAAATGTATTTATGGTGAATGTTTAGACTTTGCTATTTTATAAAGATGCAGTTAGCATAAAGGATGTATGTTTTTTAATCTGTACTTTTTTATTTTAGATAGGTAGAATAATTTAGGTTGTCCACTTAAATTTCAAATAAATGTGTACATTTGTTGCCACCTCTTATTCATAAAATCTACTGCTTACTTTGTTTAAAGTATGCAGCAGCATCTCAAATTCTTTTAGTAGCTGATTCACAAACATTCAAGATCCAGATATTATGAAGTGGTAAAGGCAGTTTCTTATGCTGTCTAACTGCTAGCTTGTCTATAGAAATCCAGACACCACATCAAGTACCTTGTTAAGAAAACTACCATTATAGCTATAGCAGTATTTATTTCTTCTAAAGTTCTGAGAGCTGCTAAATTAAAATGGCTCAAATAATTTGGAATATACTTTTAAACTTTAAAAAAAAAAAAAAAAATCCCACCAGCATTTAAGAGCTCCAGTTATTTCAAATCTCTGTGGCTGTCACAGAATCTAATGCTAAGTAAGCTTAATTACTGAACAATAGAAAGCAAGTTTATCCCTAGAACCTTACTAGGATTAAAAAAAAAAAAAGCCAAGCAAAACCAAACAAAAAACCCAACAAATGATAACAAATATTCAAACTATATACTATATAGTAGTATATATATATATACTATATTGTATATTCAAACTATACTATTAACTGTAAATGCAGTAACTAGTATTAACTATACAATCAAAAATATTCTGTGGCATAGAAACATTAGGAAGCAGTGCAGTAGTTTATAGCATACAGTGGAAGTTTGCTCTGCTTCCATTACCATCACTATCTAAATTTTCAGCAGCATGATTTCAGAGATATTAAATCACTTTTTTTTTTCCCCCTCCCAGAAACAGGTAAGGACATGATGGCAGCTGAAACGCTCTATTTAATTTCAGAAAAACATACTACCAAACACAAAGGAATTAAGACAGTAACAGAGTTACAGTCTTGTATCTCTCAAAGATTCAACAGAAATGTGACTAATCAAAGGGGTTCAAGCATTCATCAATGGAATAAGAAGCAAGCTGTGAATGCATTCCAATCTCAAAAAGTAGTGCTAAATCAACATGGCATACAGCAGTATAAAGACTGACATTACATTCGTCACAAACTTCTGCATTTTGAGCTTGAAACTGAAACAGGACAAGATAAATAATGGATAGTAGTAACACAAATAAAAACCCACAGAAAACAACAAGGAAAGGAACTAAAGAAAAACAATTAAACCAAAGCCCAATCAACTTAAATAAGAAATTTAGCTAACTTAGGTAGATTATTTAAATTTGCATTTCTGCATTGCATATACCCATAGGATTACAGCACTTTCATTCACTTTTTGCCTATTAGATTTTAACACTACAGGCTACTTGGAGCAAAAGCCTGTCTTTCAAGTTCTCTATGATGTAGCAATGTATAAATGCTTATAAATATGCATCATTTTACCTTCTTACTGTTAGCACCACTAAAACAGAGCATCTGAAAAGTGAACATTTGAAACACAAAGAGAAAGGTCTTACATTGGAGATACTAAACCTAGCCATTGGGGAAAATGGTTTGGGGAATGCTTTTTTTATCAAAAAGCCAAGCACCTCATTGATGCTACACCTGTATGTACAGTTAGGACTTCAAAATTTCCAGAACATTCAACATTAGAAAAGTTTGCTTGAAAGATGGCATTTACCTTCTGCTTCTGGATCAGATGAATTTACTACACTAAATAATAAAGTTCCATCTCCATTTTTTTTCAGATAACCAATCTGTAAATAGAACCATGAAGATATAGAAGCAGTCATTCAAAACAGTCCAAACTCAAAGCAGTTGCTTACTCAATAAGAAAACTATAAAAAAAAATACCCAACTTTTTAGCTGTATTCAAATCCTGCACTCTGGTATTCCCTTTTTAATACAGAGACTCTTGGGTCACAACTATTTATCACCATTTAGCAAATGCTTCAGAACAGAATACTTGGTGTAAAACTCTGTATGTCATATATACAGCTCCTTATTCACCTTCCTAAATTGGATCTAAAGTTTGTATCCAAGACAAACCCAATTCAATTACAAGTATTAAGAAGCCAAGCATAGAACACACTTTTTAGAAGCAGTACCGTAACTCCTGTCCACAAACTACCTCACTTTCAAACCTAGACTGAACTGCTTGTATTCATCTCTCACCCACAACTTTCTCTAAGCAGAAGTACTTTTACAAACTCACTATCAAAGAGGAAGAAGTTTGGTGACAGACCTATTAGAGCACACAAACACAATGCTAAAATGACAGCCAGAGATGTCAAAGACAAAGGAACACCCTGAGGTCTGTAAAGATAGAGCCAGAACTGATAGAACAAACTAATGTCAGAAACTGACTACACATATACCATGCAAAAAAAGACTGCAACTTCTCAGTAAAGACAGAAAATGAAAACTGCACTCCCCCTAAAGAAATAACAGTAAATACTTCCAAGTAAATTGAAATGTAAGTATCTTCCCTATTTTGTTTTTCCCTCTACCACTTAAAAAGTTTAAAGCTTTGCCATACATAAGACCAAAGCAAATGTTGGCATATAATTGAAACCCCAGTCACTGAAGGATGTCTGTATTTTGTACTCACAGAAGAACGGGCAAGTACAAGCTACACAAGCTACTACTTGTAGGTACAAAACTAGAAAACGTTCTAGACTTCTCATTGAAAACAGCAACATAACACCTAAAAATTCCTGAAATCCTTAGGTTACAGTAGAAGAAAATCCTAAAGTTTATTTTCCCTGATGGTGCAACACGAAGGACATGATGCTATTTTAACCACTTTCAATCCTAAGGGTTAAGGTATTAAAGAAGCCAGGTTCAAGACTGAGAAACTTCTTACTATTTTCTGCGAGTGAATTTCTCTAGATGTTCAACACACAATACAACTTGAGATCCATTTAGGATACCCCACAACAGGCTTCGTGGGAAGTAGGTGATAGACAACAGTCATTTTGGTATTCCACTCATAGCATACATCCTAGATGTTAAGTCTCAAAAAATGTAATGATAAAGCCTGTTTCCTAAGATGAAGCAAGGTATCCAGTAGTCAAGAAACAAAATGGAACTGTGAACTTAGTTGTGCAGTAGACCTTGCTGTTGGGTAGATATCGATTGATCCTATCCCGAGCTTCATCTGCTGCATGTTCCACTAGTGCCAGGACATGTTCTTCAGCAGTGCTATCAGTCAGGCTGCACGCATTTCCCTCAGGTTCAAATATGCAACTAAGAAAGAGAAGAGGAGTAGCTGTAGAAATTAAAAGCTAAAACAAAACAAAGGGCTGAATTCTGGGTTTGCTAAATAAGTCACTCCCACTTCTCTCCCAGTGTCAGTTTACTTCAGCATTTAAATAGAATTATATTATGAAATTGAAGTTTTGCAGCAGAAGCTGAGAACTACCAAACTACTGAACTTCTAAAATTTAATTGGTTCTGTACCTTGACGAAAATAAAGGAAGCATTGTAAGACAGAGATTGGGAGCAGAACTGCATTAACAGAAGGTGAATGCTGTATGCATCTTAAGTCTCCAACATGCACAACTAAGCAGAAATTACATGAGGAAATGGAGACTGTTCAGCTCTAATCTGAGAAAAACAACAGGCTACATTTATGAGGACTATGTCATTTAGCTGCTCGTAGAAGGACACTGCTCCCAGTCTAACAGGGAGTCCTTTAATTCCTATGTTTGTTAATATCGGCAATTAGTATTCCTAATCAGTATCAATCACTCCACTCCTTCTCACTGACATTATAGAATTTATCTTACAGTATATCTCTTTTCATTAAAGCACCAAAGCAACAGAAACATAAAATATAAGCATACCTAAGACGGAACAAGACATAGCTTAACTATTATATAAAATCAGAGAAAAGTAGTATTATAAGGGGAAGTGTGAAGATATCATAGAACATGACAGTCTTCATTATACTATATATTTAAAATAAAGTTTGTACATCAAAATTTTTCAGGGCATTATATGGACAGTAGACACTAGGGCCAAACACCTTAGGTACTGGGTAGAGCATCTCCTCACACCAAATCCATTTCTCTCTCCTGGGGTATCTTCTTCCATTTGCTTAGCTAAGAATTTCTCTCTGTATAGAGATTCAGATCTGATACACAAGAAAGTTTCGCTATTAAAGACAATAAAAAGATCACAGGATCACACTATTATGAGACAAATGTGTTATACGATTTTTGTTTCATTGAAACTTTAAGAAAGGGTGTACACAGCAGGAAACTCCTCAACAACTAGCACTTTCTATTACACTGTAAAGAATACTGAAGTATTTTGAGAGACTGTTCAGAAAGTTGTATCATCCCGGACAAAAGTTTTCCAAAATGACTTCAAAATTTGGGTGTCCAAGTGATCAAGTCACTTTTTACATACATTATAGAAGCCTAAACCGCTTTAAGACTTTGCAAACATTGACTTCTTTCTCTGTTTTTCAACTGTGAAACATGAAGGCAAAAATATCTGCTATTAGGTTTGATACTCCCCCCCAAATCTCTTATTGTACACCAAGAAGAATGTTTACCCTATTGATGTCAAAATGCAAGTGTTTAAAAGGCCAAGCTAATTAGGAAAAAAACCCCCACCCAATTCCAACTACTAAAGTAAGATAAACATTGAAAAGAACACAACAGTAAATTTATACTCAACCGATTGCAAGGAAACTGGTATCAGGATAAAATTAAAGGCCAATTATTTTTAGCTATCTGGATGGTATGTTAAGGTAGATAGATATTAAACACAGAGCAGTACTACATTGCTCGGCAGTCTAAATTTCTTACTCCGTAAGCTACCAATATTTGAAGATAAGCACACAAAAAGTGACAAAGTACAAAGTCACTCCTGTGATGGAGCTCATGCAAGAATTAACCAGAAGAGAAAATCTATTCTATTGGGCATTGCACCATATAAATTAAATCATTAGATCTTTAAAAAGAGCCAAACAAAACCAAACCACCTCTCCCTCAATCAAGTCTTTCTTTACAGAAAGGTACTTTCATAATTCCTACACACAATCCATTAAAAAAAGAACAAAATACACTTCGATAATCCTACACAATACAGCAATAGGTATGTTTCTGTATGCTGACATTAGAATAGTTCTATCCAAAAAAATTACTTAATTCAAAATTATTTTTGAAGATACATGTTGCAGTCTCCTATTTCCACAAAAGAACTACATTAAAATACTACTCCTTCCAGCAGACATTAGGCAGGATTATAAAAAATTTTAACTGTAACAAAAAAACATACGACAGATTAGAACTCTGAAGTCCACTTTTAACAAAAATAAGAGAGCATGAACTTGACATAACAAGTTAGATCTCCTTTTTTTTTAAACTTTGGATACTTAAGAAATAAGCCTGCATAGATACCTACATGATCAGACTAAGACATGACTAGTAATGCTCTACAATTTAAATTCAACATCTATCCTAAAATGTCTATGCATGAAAACTGAGCAACATAATTTACTTGTAAATTAGTTTCTGATAAAATCTCCCCATAAAGTGGAAAATAAAACCCTTTTGACTAAAATTAGATTTTAGCTATAAAAATGTGATTTTGTGACACAGGGATGCTTGTTAGCTGGAAGATAGCTATTGCACTAACAATGTCTTTTACAAAGAAGCTTAGTAAGATTTCACTAGGAAGATGTTATAATCTGCTCCAGAAATAATCTCCTGTACCTCTATATCCTGCCAGACAAGGCTAAAGTTTAATAAAAAATTATTTATTGATCTGGGGCCACTTTGTCTTCCCAGAAAGATCCTGGTAGATTTTGACACAGTCAATCATTTGCTGGGGGCGGGACACACGACACAAACTGTCAAAAGTATTTGTGGTTATGTTAAAAAATGAAAGAACATTTCAAACCATCATGAGAAGAAACTACTTATTCAATAAAAAGAAAGATAAATATATATATATATACACACATATTAACTGAAAATGTTTAAAAGAACATGCAGTCAATTCATTCAATTGTTTGTTTCAATTGAGTTCTATAAACAAACACAATAAAATTGCCCATTTATCCTATGGACAAGAAAGGCTGAAAGGATGTTTCTCCCTCTTTTTTTTCCTGCTGTCTAGTATTACAAAAGCTGCAACAAACCGGTAAGCGTAACTATTAAAACCTTTACCTAATAACTTCTTTATTTTGCTTTTTGGATTTCTTGGTAGTCTCTGCTTGTACAGGAACAACTTCAGGCACAGGTTCCTCAACTGCTGTATCTTCATCACCCAAAAGAGCTGCCTGCTGAGAAAAATCCATGTCCTGCATAAACGACATGCTGCGCTTCAAAGCTAACAGCCGTTCCTAGAATCAGAAAGGACAGAGCGGCAGGGACTTAACCTTTCCCTCATAGCCAAGATGCCATGATAATGGGATGGGATGGGGATGGCCATGGCCTTATTTTGTTCTTAATGCCTCGTTTCCAATGGCGATGCAACATGATTTGGTCATGGTAGCATGGCATCAGAATTTCTGCAGCCCAACTATCAAGAGAGAAACAAACAAACAAAGAACACCTGCATATGCAAAGACAACCGTCCGTTTTACACAACACTTACCATAACTGCAACACCCGCACGCACACACAGCACACCTCACCACACTAACCTTACTGTACTTGAGTAAAAAGTGTGCTTGCACACACACACATCTGTGAAAACCCTGGAACCTCCCCTACACCCACCACCTTCAAAAAAACAAAGCTTTCTCGTTTATGCAGAAATAGAACTTAAACAAGATACCATTTACAAAGCTTCAGCCAGAAGTAATACCTTACTGTTGGGTTTTACGTATGTGTACCGTAATTGCTTCCACTGAGGCCAGACTTCAGTGGTGCAGACAAGGTTGAGAAATAAGGGTATAGTTATAAGAAGAGTGCTATCAAGCCTTCAAATACAGCAGAACTAGCAGGCACTGCTATAGTTAATCCCAGATGGCTGAAATAACATTTATCGTTGTCATTAATTATACTTAAGTATGGAAAAAAAAGCCCCAAAACAACCCAAAGAGTTTCTGCTTTTTGTTTTTAATAGGTCTCTTACTTTGCTCATCATCTTAAAGCCTGTGTGTAGTATCTTCTTGGCTAGCTTGTAGTAAACTGTATCTGGTCTGTTGTAAGTCATTGCATTATCACACATCAGTTTAAAATCTGCCTGTAAAACACAAAACAAGAGAACTGTTAAAATCTCTAACTCCTTTATTAAATTACTGGAAGACACCATTCCAGTTCTGTGAAGCACACAGTAGTACTTTAACAGCAAGCTCATGGGTAAATACAAGTGAAAAGGTAACAGAATTGCAAAAATTGGCCCCCTTTTTGTTTCTTTAAATTTTGTATGGAATTGGTTTTTTGGTTACTTAAAAAAAACCCCAAAATCCAACAAACCAAACAACCCCCCCAAAAAACCCAATCAAACTTTACCCTGAATGCCAAATTCAACATTTGCTCCTCCTACAAACAGGCCAAACAGAAGAAATGAAGAAATTAATATAGCAACTGAGATACCAAGTTAAGTACTTTTTGGCGGTTTTCCTACCTTCTAGATTAGATTAGACTTGAGAAATACAATGATATCAGAAAGATATAAAGTGTCCTACATACAATTCTAATGGTAGTAATTTGGTTAATAATGGTTACTTGCACAAAAAACAGAGAAAACGTCAAAGTATAAGAAACAGCCTTTGTAGATGCTCACTGTATGCAACAAAAGACCAGATCAGCCAACCCTGACTTTGTCTTCTTCATTGAATGGTTATCTGTTATGCATACTTTCAAGTAAATTTTACTAATGCAATATCCCAAAATAAGGGTGCAACACACTCCACTGTAAATGACATATCTTTGCTGCAGATTGGAAAAGCTTTTTTTTAGGGTGCCTTCTTTCTAGTCACATCTTTACTCTAGATCTGTAGAGTAAAGCACAGAAAGCATTATTAGAAGCTCTATGAAACACTGAAGTAAAACATTATGTGCCTCTGAAAGTTTCTGAAGTTGGCACGTCAGTAACCAAGAATCATGCAGTAGTCTTTCCAGATACTTCCTAAATTGGATCCTAACAAATTAAACTGGCACCTGATTTAAGAATATATTTTTCTCTTAATAATTTCTCGATATTTAAACAATGTTTGTTCATGAAATTATGTTCCACTTATTCTGGAGACACAAATGCAAATCTTTTTTGTGCATGAGTTCACTCTATTTGATGATGATGAAGTGCAAAAGTATATGCAAAAAGAATGGTATGCTTTTTGAAAAGTTAACCCATTGAGTTTACAGACCAGTGAACAGATTTGCTGGGACAAAGATTTTTGATGGTTACTGTTGCGATTGGACATAGAGGTCTTTCAAAAGATGTTATCTGGCAACCTACATTTATAGGTAACAACCCTGCCCTACTGAAATCCTGATTGGATTCTATTTTAAAAAAAAAAGTTTTATTTCCCTTTTCCATACAGAGGTGTCTGAACAATGCTCTCCTAATTACTTAGTACTTGCCATGAAGCCTGTACTAAGCAAGTAGGTGAATAGTTACAATTGGTAGTCTGTGCTTTTCTATGGCATTTAAACCAACTGCCTTCGTTTAACAAGACTATGATAAAACCAGAAATTGAGACATTAACACAGAGGAGCAAACGATGAGTCAAGAAGCACATAAAGAAGCCCATCTGAGCTATATACCTAGTGATGGCCTTTGAAGTGCTGCAGAAAAGGAAAGAGTCTTTTTGCCCAACTTTGAAATAGACCCTTTTTTCAGCAGCAAAACTGATGAGTTATCTGCAGCAATTTCCCCACTTCTAAGTGCAGCAAATGGTTCTTGCTCATGAATATTCTAAGAGCAAAATCCACTTGTGACTATCCTCAGGTAGTTAAAAGCGGTATATCAGAAATAAAATATAATAATTTTGAGCAGGCCTTGTTTTAGAGGTCAAAAACCTATTAAAAAACCCTATAAAACCTTCATTTCCGTATTACACTGAGTTATAAAGGTATAAGCATAATTAGTTACACCCATAGCTGGAAAAGGGAGTCCAACTTCATCACTGTAAGATGGACAGACTCCTAACAACCATTCATTGCTCCTCAGAGTATCAGCAGAAACCAACTCCTTCAGGTAAAAGAAAATAATCATAGAATCATAGGGGTTGGAAGGGACCTCAAGAGATCATCGGGTCCAACCCCCCTGCCAGAGCAGGCTCCCTAGGACATATCACTCAGATAGGCGTCCAGATGGGTCTTGAATATCTCCAGAGAAGGAGACTCCACCACCTCCCTGGGCAGCCTATTCCAGTGCTCTGTCACCCTCACTGTGAAAAAGTTCTTCCGCATGTTGGTGCGGAACTTCCTGTGCTCCAACTTGCAGCCATTGCCCCTTGTCCTATCCCACAGACCACCGAAAAGGAGCTGGCTGATTCCCCCTGCATCCCCTGCTTAAGATAATTATAGACTTTAATTAGGTCCCCCCTTAGTCTTCTCTTCTCAAGGCTGAAGAGTCCACATCTGTCAGTCTGTGATTTTGGGGTTTTTTTAGGTTGCTATCCCACCAGTTTTAATGTTTTAAACTTGCCTGTAACCAAACAGAGCCACAGAGCTCCCATTCAAACTTTCTATTAAAACTGCTGAATAATCCATCGAGCCAAGAGAATTTAGAGACCTGAAGCCATTGCTGATGGCAACACTCTTATGAATCTTTATTTCCTATAAATCTCTATATACTTTATTTTAAAAAATTAAACACACGTAACAAAACAGAACTGCCTTTGTGAAATCATCTGTAGGAAATACAAGCCATTCCTGGCTCACCTTGCCGGACCTTTCAAAAGAAGAAGTCAACCCTGAGAAGCAAGCCCATAGTCTATGTCAAGTCTATTGTTATACCAACACTACTCTAGAAAACAGTAACATGGAAGGCAGCTATCAGAACTTCATGAATCAGTTAAAGAAAACTACTTTTCTTCTACTGTGAAGAGATTTCTTACGGCACTGTATGCCAAACCACAATGCATCTAACAAAGCCTTACAGGAACAGCAATACACGAAATAGCTAAGGCAAGCTGCTGATAAACTTGCCAATTAATTTACTGCCAAAAGACCATGCTAAATGAAGTTTTATATAAAACAGGATAATTCAAGATTAAAAAAATACATAGATGTTACTGAATTTATACAAAATGCTTCAGTGTATCCAATTTTCTTTCAGACATGTCAAAATTGCCTCTTAGTCAAACTAACCAAGTCTAGATTTTTTTTAAAAAAAATGTTCTTCGACCATTTAAGATTTTCTGATAGCCTTACCTATTTTTGCATCTAACTGCATGAATTCCATAGCACTTTAGAGCACCTTCTTTGTTTTCACTGTAATTTGTAGTAGACTGCAGTAAAACCTGACAGAGGTTCCGTGGTGAAAAACAAAGCAAGAAACCTATTCTAACACACAGAACATACAAAATGCCTATGTTTTGAAAAAATGTATACTAAACCAATTAATGTAAGAGGCTCCTACTGTTAAAAAAGAATCTTCAGTTTCTTATTAAAGAGTTCAGAAATAATGAAATTTCTATCAATTCACCTTGAACTCAGTGACTGATTTGTATTCATTTGCTGCAATTTTTTCCTTCATTGTACCAAAATCCATGGGATGCTTTATTATCATGGAGTATCCAGGAGCAATGGCATCCGTGACTGGAAAAGCAAAAAACCCATGAGGATCTTTCCTAAAAAATAAGAACAATACATTTAGATATGTATCAGCAAACAAAATTTTCATTTTTTCAGACAATTAACATGGTATTAAAAAAAAAATAGTACTACTTGAAAAAAATACTCTCATAAAAGCGCTCTCGTAAAACATAACCATATTTGAAAAATTTCCTGATACAGGAGAGACAGGGGACACAGAATAAAACATGAGTCCATGAGAACAGTTCAATCTTTTAAACTATTAAAATTAATAATAGTTTTTAAATTCCTAAACTAAGTCATTATTATGTTTTAAATTTAGAATGAAAACATATCTGCTGTCCAAAACATTTCCCCATCAAAAGCTAGAATTGCATAGTTGGCAATCATTTTTCTCAACTGATCTTTAAAAACAATCAGGTTGCAAAGGTTACCAAATGTATTACAGCCAGTCATTAGGCACCATTTTCAAACAAGAAAGAAGTTGTGAAGTAGCACCTCTAAGTATACATTAGACACGATGGACCCAGCTGTAGATACAATTCACTGATTAAGGTATTATGTACACTTAATACCTTTGAAGCTGGCGAAGGAAGTGTTCCAGTAATTGCTGGATTGGTGTGCTCTCATTTTCAGCTGCAGTTTGAGAGAGAAACACAGACAGTGCAATGAAACAGAATATAGGCACATGTATTTACTTATATTTTTAAATATCACAAATAAAATATTAACTACCAGTGCAGCTTGTACTGATCTGAAGATCAATGAGACGTGGATTTCAAAGCAGAAGCACACCAGATTGCTAAGTGTAAAGTAACTATGTGCTCTCCTTTACTACTTAATGAGTCTTAATCACAGTAAAAAATAGTAGACATTAAATCAGAGTAATGCTAAGAAAATGTACTAATACGGTGAAGGCAGAGTGTTACGTACTTTTATAGGAAAAGTGTAACTTGGTTTCTCAAATACTGCTGTAACATACGTGGCCTGTCAACAAGTAGCATTCCAAAGACAAGACTCACAATATTCCTAAAGACCCAACTTTTTGCTACTAATTTCCATTCCCAGGCATATGTGTACTGATACCACATTGTATTCAAAAATTCTTCTAAGTAAAAGCTTGCATTAGATAATGACGAGTTTTAACTATCAAGCAATGGCTACAGGTAGAGAAAGCATGGCAAAATGTGAAGAGATTAAACATGCAGAAGTTATCACACACAACTAATATATTACTAGAGAAGATTGATAAACTGGAATCATAGAATGGCATGGGTTGGAAGGGACCCCAAGGATCATAGAGCTCCAACCCCTCTGCCACAGGCAGGGCCGCCAACCTCAGGCCTGGATCTACACAAGGTTGCCCAAGGCCCCATCCAACCTGGCCTTGAACACTTCCAGGGACGGGGCATCCCCCACCTCTCTGGGCAGCCTGTTGCAGCACCTCACCACTCTTTCTGTAAGAACTGAGGGACTATGGTTTTCAGAGACACCTTATCACAACTTAACGCTATACTTTTGATAAGAATAGAGATACTAAAATTTAAAATCCACATAGGTTATAAAAAAAGACTGTAACAACAGTCTTCACAAGATTTATTTTCCCTTGAATTGAGGAAAACTTTCAGGCATCTGACCATCGTTTCCTCTGCAGAGGAAATGCTAAGAAGGAATTAGTGAAACACTATACATAATATTACTTTTAAGCTACCTTTATTCTGCAAAGTAACAGAGACAGATATCCTTGGCAAGTTCAGTCACATGAATACAACCATACTAACACGCAGAAGCACCAGGAGGAATAAAGACTTTTCAGATAGCAGAAAGTTCTGAATGTCTCTAGATCACAGAATCACGGAATCATAGGGGTTGGAAGGGACCTCAAGAGATCATCAAGTCCAACCCCCCTGCTAAGGCAGGTTCCTTAGGACAGATCACACAGAGAGGCATCCAGACAGGTCTTGAATATCTCCAGAGGAGACTCATCAACCTCCCCCCAGGCAGCCTATTCCAGTGCTAATTCCATGAGGATTTCAGCAAATCCTCATGGAAATTTCATGCTTTGGTAACTTTGACAAAACCTTTGTTGTGCATGCTTTTAAAAACACCCAAGATGATTTAACTGTTCACACTGCTCACCTGGCTGAGTTCTGCATGCTCTAACAGGACGATCTGGAGGAGGTTCAACCTCAACTTTTTTCCCAGGATCAAAGTCATCAGTTTCTCCTTCGGTGTCACACTGTTCTTTTTCCCTTTTCCTCTTTTTCTCTTCCTAGCATGGTTAAGAAGACAGATTTTAGAACATACTTGGAATGCACAATTCCACATAGAATGCACATCTCCATAAGAGATGGTGATTTTTCATTTTGGGACACTACATCTGAGCCGTATTATGGTGCCGTGATTTAGCTCAAGGCAGCAGCTGAGCACCCAGTGGGATGGGGAAGAGAATGGGGAGACAAAGGCAAACCTCAACCTCATGGGCTGGGATGACAGTTTACTGGGACAGCAAAGGGAAACAGCAACAGGACTTAGAATAGAATATATAGAACAGGTGATAACACAAAGCAACAGATCAATCCAAGGACCAACCAGATGCTGAGCCCATGCTCAGACCATACTGGAGCCGCACAGACCCACCCCTCCTTGACCAGTCCCCTTTTATGGGGAGCATGACATCACATGGTGTGGAAAACACCCCTGGCCAGCTCAGCTCACCCGTGCTGGCTCCCTGTGAAAATGAACTCTATCATAGCCAAAATAAGGACGTATGTCTTGAACAATAGTGTGTACATTTTCACTGTCACTCTTCCAATTTTCTTCAAGTAAAACCAGTACTATTCACCTTTTACTCCTTTGTATTTAATACACTAGTGTTCTAACATTACTGTTCTTTCACAGAAAATAATGTTAAACTCTGAAGCTATTTTTATGTAAAATTAAATGATGATTCACTATACCAGAGAGAAAAGGAAGTTAATTTACTATTCAGTAAAGACCAGTCTGTAGTTCTGCTCTGATCAACGTGGTTTTGTTGTCTGGTGCATTAAACAGGAATCAATAAAGTACCTGATAATTTTAGGAAACCTACGAAAAAAAGATTAAGAAATGCTCTGTAACAGTGGTGAATGATCTCTTCCTGAGTCTCAAAGCAAAGGCATGCCTTTGTCATTCTTCTAATCTTACAGTCATTATTCCCGTTCACACAGAAAAGCAACCTTTCATTAACCTTGCTTAGAGTACAGTTTCGTTAGTTATCAGTCCCTTAGCTGGTTTTGCATGCGCTAATCATGAACTTCTGCAAGGGGGAAAAAAAAATCCAAACTTCCCCCCCCATTTCAGCAAAGACAAAACAAGTAATTTGATATGATGCTGCAAGATCTTGTTTGAAAAGTATCTGTTTGCTACATTTCAAGTTCCAGTCATACCCTTATAGCTGAAACATTTGAAAATACTTCTACAGAGAAAACTTTCCACTATCTGCCCTGTATTCAACAGCTGCTATATAAGCCTACAAAGATATGTAATTTTCAAGATATACAAGCCTAACAGATAAATGAATTTGAAGTGACAGACGTTAGCCATACACACATACAAAGTAGTACCAAAACACTGTCATATAAGAGTAGTAAAACTACAAGACAGAAGAGAATTAAAATAGCAGTGAGGTCAGAGAATCCACAGTACACAAAAGAAAGACTATTAAAATAAAATTGTACAAGTAACTGTACAGTCAAACCCTTCTTACTGATTCCAATCTAACTCCAAAAGGTTCAGCACAGACAACTAAGGTGACCACACCATTTGCTACTAATAAAGCCTAGCATACAGGTTGCTCTAAACAAGAGCCACCAAGATTACTGTACCACAGTACTGAACAGATCACATTTCAGAAAGCTGTTATGAATAAACACATCCATTTCGATGTCCAGTAACTCGGCATGTGTCAGGAACAGAAATGCAATCCAGATTCATTTGAAAAGCTGAAAATACCCTCTTCAAAGGATAGCAAAACATGTTTCTGATGCGGCTGCAATACAAAACATGCAACTTCAAATCAGAAATATTCATACCTGCAAAGCAAGTGGATATGAAAAACAAGCAGTTACAAGAAACAAGCTTTTACTTTGTTCAAAAAACCATGACAGTGCTCTCCTTAATTGGCAGAAATACACCAACACACACACACAGGAGTCCTCTACATTTGTGAAGCGCTGTCTCCAAACAATAGGCTTGTTGCAACAGCAATTTTATTCTTAAAAAACAAACAAACAAAACAAAAAAGTTCTGGTACTCTGCGCCAGCTTTTACATTTGATAAGCAAGGATGAAGAAGTCTGAATTCTAAAAAGCATAGCTTACCTTTCTCTTTCGTCTTTCCTCATCATCTAGATGCTTTTCTTTTTCCTTCTCAGACTTTTTTTTCTTTTTTTTCTTCTTTTCTTTATGTCGTTCTCGCTCATGATCTGATCTGTCATCATAGTAACTAGAATCATGCCCTGACCCAGAAAGTTCAGTCACTTCACTTCCTCCAACTTTAAGCACGAGCTTCAAGGGTTTTTCCAAAGGTTTATCCCCATAATCTAAAAATAAAAAGTAAAACATTGCATAAACGCACACGGAAATGACAATATGCAGCAATTACTGATGCTTCGTCTAGAAATACCGAGTTTACTAGAATTTGCTGCAGCTTTAAAACGCATGCAATGCATCTGGAGAGAAAAGTAGCAAACAGGACGAAAACTAACACGTCCGAGTTAAAAAACAGTCGTTCAGCACATCGTGACTTGCCACAAACCTGCAATACGTAAGGAACTCCTTAGCTTTCCCGGAAAACACCACGAGACCCTTATCAGAAGGAAAGCGAAACAAAGCGTCACCCGTCACTTAGAGCCCCGTGAACCACGAAGGCGCCACGCCACAAACCCCGCGGCACCGGCGCCTCAGCGCTGCCCCTCCCGAGCCGCCGCGGCTGCCTCCCGCCTACTTCCGGCAATACCCGCCGTTGCGTTCTCTCGCATCCAGCCGCTCAAGACGGGGGGTTGCCCCGCAACACGCCGCGTCCTTTCGTCCCCGCGCCGCTCCGCTTCCCTATCCCGACAACGGGAAGGCGCGGCCAGCCTAGCCCCGGTGCGCTCGCCCACCCCCCGGCAGCTCAGGCATTCCGAGAAGCCCCCTCCCTCCAGGCGTTCCGCCGCCACCCAGCCCGCGAAGGGATGCTGCATCCTACCGACAGCCGCGGGTGGGCAGTGGACAGATCATAAAATGCCTCCGGGGAAGGGATCTCCACCACCTCCCTGGGCAACCTCTTCCAGAGTTTCACCACCGTCGTAGGGAAAAATTTCTCTTGCTAATGTCCAATCTAAACCTCCGCTGCTCTGGTTTAAAACCATTGCCCCATGTCCTATCGCTACGTGCCCTTAAAAACAGTCCTTCCCCAGTTTTCCTGTAGGGCTCCTTCAGGTACTGGAAGGTAACCCCGGAGCCTTCTCTTCTCCAGGCTGAACAAGCCCAACTCTCTCAGCCTGTCTGCACAGGAGAGGTGCTCCAGCCCCCTGATCATCCCCGTGACCCTCCCCGGGATTCGCTCCAACAGGTCCATGTTCTTCTTGTGTGGAACCAAAGCTGGACGCACTACTCCAGTGAGGTCTCACCAGAGCCCTCTCTGCAGAGGGGCAGAACCACCTCTCCTGATCTGCTGGCCACCCTTCTTTTGATGCGGCCCAGGCTGCGATTGCCCTTTTGGGCTGCGAGTGCACACCGCTGGCTCGCGTCCAGCTTCTCATCCATCAACACCCCCGAGTCTCTTTCCTCAGGGCTGCTCTCTATCGCACCATCACCCAGACGCGCTCCCAGGTCGGAAGACAGGTCCCTCCGCCCCGTACCACCCCCAGTTCTTACCGCTGTACGCAGTGGCAGAGGTCGTGCGCCATTCCGTCTTCTCTGCTTTGTGCTTTTTGTGTTTCTTCCCCATAGCTGAGGCAGCCCCGCCAGCCGCGACCTCCCCTCCGCCTTCCCTGCCGGAACCGCTCGCAGCGGAAGCGCAAGGGCTCCTTCCGCCTGCCGCGGAGGAACATCCAGGTCAGGGCGGAGAGCCGGGACTCCGTTCGCTAGCCCGCCTTTGATCTAAAGGTGGCGGCGGCGGCGGCGGCCATACTTCGGTGTGTTGGGTTCTCTCCGCGCTCGAGTAGGGGGGCTTCGTTATTTTGTGCGTCGGAGACGCAGCCTGCGCAGCGGTCAGGGCGCTGAGGGGTCGGAGGAGCTGCTCGGCCCTTCCGTTCTCCGGCCGGATCTGTGTGTGTCCCCCGGCCGCAGCGCAGCGTTCTCCGGACCGTTTCTGGCGTGAGGTGATTTGTCTCCACTGCAGAGGCCCGTGGAGGAGGGGAGGGAGCGCACTCACGACGTGTCCCCTGGCTGGCATCGCCGCCTTCCGAAGGAAGGAAGCGCCGTGCCAGCCCCCGCGGCGGGTGGGTTACACGGGTCTGAGGCACGGCGGCTCTTGTGCTGTTGGCCTATAACGGCCGGTGAAAGCCGGCTTCTCCTTGGTATCGCTTTCCCCCTAGAAGCGAGAAGGATGGATGAAGCGGCTGGGGATTTGAAGCAGGCGCTCCCAAGCGTGTCCGACAGCCTCCCAATTCACGTGGAAGTTCACCAGAAATCGAGCAGGTCTCTGATCAGAGCTTTACTTGCTGCACCTTCTGTCTTCTTGCCTTTTGTCCCTGTGCAAGAGTGCACAGTGGTCTGCTTTGCCTTCACTCTCCCATGAGCTTCCACACAGGTGTCTCATCCTAAACAAGCCCAGTTCCTCTTTATGCATCATGTGATCCAGTCTCATAAAGTCTTATAATCAAGTTTGTGGCCATACCCTGAACGTGTTCCAGTATATTGTTGCCTCTTGTACAACAGAGCCCAAAGCTATATGCAGTATTCAAGATGTGGTCTCACAAACAGCCCAAAGATAGAAAGAAGCACTTCCTCTAACGTTTGCACTTTCTCTAGCATAGCCTAAAAGCCTTATTTGTAGCAGGAGCACACGGCTGACTCATTGCCGACTCCAATGGTACTCCTGGGTCCTTTCGTGCAATGCTGCTTTTCATCCATTTGGCCTCTGGTCTGTGCCGTTGTGAGTAGGAGGTAGAGAGACAGGCTTTCACACTTACTTTTCAACTTAGAGGTTCCTGTCAAACTGTGTCCAAGCCTTCAGAGGTCTTGCTGAAGGGCTGCCCTGCTCCCTGGTATACTGACAGCTCTCCCCGCTTCCGTGTTACCCATAAGTTTGCTGCAGTTGTTTTCCATTCCATTGCCCAGAGCGTAAATGTAGATGTAAAGACAGTGTTGGTTTCAATATTGTCAGCGCCAACCCACCTTTTTCTGCCTGACTTGCTGGCAGCTATCCTTAGTCTTTATACCACTAACCACAGCCCTTTGATTGGGACAGTCCAGTCACCTTGTTGTCTATTTACCCAGCCCTTACCTTGCCAGTTTGGCTATCTGGATAATATGGGAGAGTGTGTCGAAGGTATTGCTAGAGTCAAGGTGTAAAATATCTGCTGCGCTATTTTTGTCAGACTTAAAAGATGCCAAACAGGAAATTCACATTGGGAATGCATCACTGAAATTGCAAAATGAAGCTAAGCCTTTTCTGAGATCTTAAAATGGTATTCTTTTTCCTGTAGTTTTTGTCTCTTCATCTGGAATTCCTCTTACAGCATGTCCATGCATCAGCTGTGCTCAGAAATGAAAGCATAATAGAGCTTCCAAGCTAAGTGTACCAAATTGAGTCTAGTAGCTTGGATATGAGCTTTTCTGATATTTTGTAGTGAAACTCAGTTTGCATAACCAATTTCTGTTTTTGAAATCTCTAGCTGTGTTATTCCATGTCCCCAATATCATTGCAAGCAGAACTGTTCTTTGGCTTGTGTCTTTTAATGCATGGCTTTAAAACGGTTTAAAAATCAAACTTAATGCTTTTGCAAACAAACTGAATTTGATAGGTTTTTTTCTGCAGAATGCTACTTGGGGGGTGGGATTGGGAGCTGTGCGGGTTTTGGTTTTTTTGTAGGGGTTGGTTTCTTGGGGGTGGTGTTTTGGGGGGGAGGTGTGTGATTTTTTTGGGGTGGGCTGTTGGGGTTTTTTTTTGTGAAAAGAGAACTGTTCTCCACATAGTCTTATGTATGAAATAATGCATTCTGATATTAGTTCATACTTCCCTGTGAATGTCAGTGCCACAAGTAACGCTGATTCTTTCTCATTAGTGCGGCCAAGAAAGAAGACATCAGGATGAGTGTCTTAAAGCTGTTGAACAGACATAACATCGTGTTTGGTGACTACAAGTGGACAGAGTTTGATGATGGTTTCCTTAATAGCAATGTGCAGTCTGTGTCGATTGTGGATACAGACCTGAAATTGAAAGACAGACAGGTATTCAGTCAAGAACGGACAGCTCTGCGCATATGCCTGTGAACTAGTGGTAGGCAGACTAGTGATAGCCTGAAGACATAAGCGAGACAAGGTCTATAAGGGCAATACAGTATCTTTTATTAGGTGGACTGATATAACCAGGAAAGGGTGGCTAAGTTTTTGCACCTATACTCCTTGGAAATGTCTGAAACAGAAGTAGTAGGCTTAAAAGCTGTATGTCAGCTGAGAACTGTAACTTTCTTATGCTATGATTAGCTTTGAATGAGAGAGAAAATGTATTAAAAGTCTTTTTATGTTCATTCTAGCCTATTGACTTGAGCAAGAGCAGTCTTTCTCTTCATATTTTTCATCTGAATGAAGAAGGACCAAGCTCTGAAAACCTGGAAGAAGAGAACGAGGATGTAATTGCAGCTAACCACTGGGTGCTACCAGCAGGTACACATACAATATTTCTGGAAGGTCTAAAGCAGTTACAATAAAAGAAGATCTTTGAAAGGCTTCAAGTGTTTATAGGGTTACCTGTTAAAGGTGTTATTTGTCTGTATATTTTTTAACTTTGTCTTTTGTTGGTGGAACCAGTATATTTGGAAATTCTTCTTTATGATTTTGACTGAACTATGGGGGTGATTTGACAACACATAATTTATTTCTGTAATACTTGTGGATGAGTGGAAGTAACTGGCCTTCTGGAATAAAATGTACAGTCAGAGGCACGCAAATTTTTAACCCTACAATTGCAGTCCAAATTCGTATTTGGAGGTCCAAAAGAGACTCAGCAATTTAAGCATTCATCATCCAGAGCCCACTGCTGGCTTGCAGCCCTCAACACAGTGCTGGTCTTATATTTGGAACAAACTAAAGAGATTTAGAGTCCTCTCAGTGTCTTCTGAAAAGACGAAAATAAGGTTTTGCTCTGCAATAGAGCGTGACCTGCCTGTTACTGGCTTGTGCTTGGGGAAGTTGAATTCTGCTCCTGGAAGAAGTACAGATGTGAGCTTAAGCTCAGAGAGACAGTGATTCTGAAACTTTTCTTGCTCTTTCCATGCTGTGAAAAGCCTGACTATCCATTATATTTCTTTTCGGGAAGAATCCAGTCTAATACTTCAACACTATTCCCATATTATTGTGGTTTATGATTGTTCAGTCTTTTTGGTTTTCTTTGCTAGAAAGTTGAAAACTACCTGCTAGAAAGGATTTATACCCAAAACACAACTTGAGGTTTTAATGCATTACTCACTTTTTTCAACCTCTACATGTTGATGTATTTAAAAAAAAAAAAGAAAAAGATAAAATTGGACTTAGAACCCTTGTCGCACTCTGACTTTTCAGAGCGCTGTCTTGGGGAAATGTAAGTCCATTCCCTGTTGAGGGTGGAAGGAATGATATTTTGTCTTTTATGTTAAGAAATTACAAAGATTAATTTCTCCTCACAATTATTTGAGGAAACAGAAGTTGTGAAACTGCTGAATTTGTCTGTTAGAAAGTAGCACTTGCATTTTCAGAAGAATAACTTGGGTTTTTTTCTGTATATTTTAATTCCTGTCATATCTCTGGTTTTAATCCTTACCTTTAGTAGAGAATAATTTGAAAACCACTTTGTGCTGTAATGGTAGATTACAAACTCCCAGACTGATTTATCCTAAAGAGGTATTTAATATATTGCTTTTGCAGCGGAATTCCATGGCCTTTGGGAAAGTCTTATATATGATGCTGAAGTAAAATCACACGTAAGTTGAAAATTACTAAAAATTAAAATTGCCTTAGAAAAAGTAGGAGTCGAAAGGTAGCCTTTTTGAAGTTTGCTGCATCCCATGGAGAAGTTATATAGAAATCACCAGCTCAAAAAGTCTCTATATAACTTTTGATAGTTACATACTTGTCTGATTTACGCTTAGCAAAGTAAGGCAGAGCTGGCATTTTGAAATTAAAGAATATATCTAATATATTAAACATTGTATATCAATATGTGCTAATTTGAAGTCAGCTTTAATTGTATGTTTTATAATTGTATTGTTTTTAGAAGGGGTGAAGAAAATAGGTGGAAAAGAATAACTTCAGAGAGAGACTTAGAAAAAAATGTATGCAGCAGTTTTTGAAACCAATTCTCTATTTCCTCATTGTGAAGGTCCCCAAAAGTCTGTTATGTCTTTGGTGTGGAGTTTTTTTAATGATAAGGCAATTTTCATGATTTGCCATTGCTAAGAGAAGTGTGTTGCTATCAACTGTACTTGTATGCTTCTCTCATACTGTCAGTCTTGTTACCTTTCAGTAAACTAACCAAGGAAAGCAGATCACTACAAGTGTTCAACCTATTGTGTGATGGGCTATTTTCCACCTGATTTTGTCCCATGAATTTGTCCACTGTGACCTTGGCTAAGGGTCATGTAACAGAAGCGGTGGCACACCTAAAATTCGTAGTAATTTTTTCAAAAGAGTTCTCCACTTCTTAATTCTAGATAGCTCTCAAATGAAGTCACATTATTTTTAAAAGGAAGCATTCAGGGAAGTATGCATAACTTCCTTTACTTGGATAGCCAATCTACAAATTCCTTACAGTAGCTGAGACAAATGCTCCGGTAGAAAGGGACCAAAATGTGACAGGAAATGTTTTGTTTAGCGAGTTGAATATAACAAACTAAACAAATGTATAGCTGCACAACATCTAAAAGGAACCTGGAGTTTGTGTCTTTGACTCTGTGCGTGGGTAGATTGAGTTTTGAAGACACACTAAAAGTGGGACGAGGGAAAATTAAAATAATTTAACTTCCTTAAAACATTTAATTTATTATCATAAAAGTTCTGGAACTCCATTTGTGCTCAGTACTTCCTATGCTTTTTCCTGAGGGCAGAAAGGAAATGACTTTCTAACCTTTGCAGAAAGAGAACTTGCCTATGCCTAAAAGAAAGGAGCCCTTTTTTCTTTCTTTTTTTTCTCTCTCTTTTTATTTTCTTTTTTGTTAAGAATGTACAATAGACATAATTAGGAGATTGATTCTATTTTTAGGTGTATTTGCTGGTATGTCTCTAATTTGTGTGTTTGTCTTCTTTTCAATCAGTTACTTGATTATGTGACGACAACATTGCTGTTTTCTGACAAAAATGTTGACAGCAACCTGATATCATGGAACAGAGTTGTTTTGCTGCATGGTAAAATGATCTTTCTTAAACCAAGTAGATTCATTTTACTTTCCTTCTGGAACAACTTGTGTTGCACTTGAGTAGTGAAAGTAGATGATCAAAAAGCAGCACAGAGGTATTTTCTCTATAATAGAAATTTAGATGAAATGTAATATCAGAGTCACATCGGTGTTCACATATACTGTTTTCCATTAATTTAAATTTTAAAATGTGTAATGCCGTGACAATACTTTGGGGGTTTTATATAAAGTATAATATTTATATAAAAAATAATGCAGATACTGAGGATATTAGGAGCCATATATTAGTTACAGTTCTATTGCAGTATTCAAAAATTTGTTAGTTATGGCTTTGTAAAAAGTTTTGGGGAAACTGGGAAATCTACATGTATGTTATTAACAGTGTGTTCTGTTGCCAAGTAGGAAGGCAGTACTCTCACTAATTTAGTTATTACTATTTTGCTCAAGCTGTAATCTTCAGTCAGTCCTTTCTTACTGTGGATGTTATACCATAAATGAGATTAACATCAACTGAATCCACTTTCTTGCAAAATGCAGCTTGCTATTCATTAATTACAATTTTGTCATCTAGTATTCAAAAAAAAAAAGGTTATAGTGGAAATGTTTTTTTTCAGTGTTGATTAAGTTAAAACTATCAATTTAGAAGTTGCAGGATGTTTTTATATGGAAAATTATTTCAGACTGTTAACAATTTATCTATGATAGATATATTTAATTTTAGTAATGAGCTCAGTACTGTGACCACAAGTTAATACTGGGAAATATGCAATTGCTGTAGTGCAAGATACATTTATGCTGTAATGACTGCACTGGCTTTGAATCAAAGTACTGTTGCCTGGTTGATGCTATCGGCTTGTTTAGCATCCATGCTTTTTCAATACGTTCATACTCTTTTTTAACTGTGCCTGTCTTTGTTTGGAGAAAGTTTCTTCCATTGGGTGACAAGCCAGATCCCAAAGGTTTGTCACAGAGCATACTTCTTGAGATGCTGTAGAGATCTCTGGGAAAGTGGACAGCTGACCAAACTGGGCACAATGTGTTTGTTTTGAATGCTAGAAGGGTATGTTTCAGGAAAATCTAAGTTTAAGCGTAGCACTGATTTTTGAGAATGCTAATAAGCATAAGACCCTATTAGGGTGATAGACTTTGCTTCTGTGGCTGCTATTTTAATTTTATGCTGTCTGCATACAAACTATTACATTAACTACACTAATAATTGAAAGTTATATAAATTCAAAACTCAGCTCTTGGACTGTGCTGGAGTAAACAATCTTTTCCAAATACCGTGGTGTTCACAATTGTCTGCTGAGTTTTTATTCTACAGTTAGTGATAAAATGGAGTAGTTAAAAAATGTTGCATGTCATTAACAGTCTGATGCAGAATCTGTGTAATGTATAAATTTGGTCTCAAACCAGGCCCTCCTGGAACTGGGAAAACCTCTCTCTGTAGAGCATTGGCTCAGAAGCTGACAATTCGGCTGTCGTACAGGTGATAATTTTAGGAATTTTTTCACTTTAGTTTAAAATTGTTAATTGTTGTGGTTTTGGTAGCCCAAAGGTATTTAATATTTTTTATTAAGTAACTGGTGCAAGGTGGTGATGTTCATAGTGCTTTTATAGTGCACCTGACTAGCAATAAAATTGATCTGATAGACAGGCTGGTTAGGATAAAAGACTGGCTGGATGTCCGGGCCCACAGAGTGGTGGTGAATGGAGTTAAATTCAGTTGTTGGCCAGTCACCGGTGGTGTTCCTCAGGGCTCTGTGCTGGGGCCAGTTCTCTTTTATATCTTTATTAATGACCTGGATGAGGGGATCAAGGGCACCCTCAGTAAGTTTGCGAATGACAGCAAGTTGGGTGGGAGTGTTGATCTGCTTGAGGGTAGGAAGGCCCTATAGAAGTATCTGGACAGGCTGTATCGATGAGCCAAGGCCAATGGCATGAGGTTCAATGAAACCAAGTGTAGAGTCTTGCATGCATGTCATAATAATCCCAAGCAGAGCTACAGTTTGGGGATGAGTGGCTGGAAAGCTGCCTGGCAGAGAAGGACATGGGGGTGTTGATTGACAGCTGGCTGAACATGAGCCAAGTGGCCAACCCAGGTGGCCAAGAAGGCCAGCAGCATCCTGGCCTGTATTAAGAACAGTGTGGTGAGTAGGACTAAGGAAGTAACTGTCCCCCTGTACTCAGCCCTGGTGAGGCCCCACCTTGAGTGTTGCATTCAGTTTGGGCCCCTCATTACAGAAAAGACATTGAGGTGCTGGAGTGTGTCCAGAGAAGGGCAACAAGGCTGGTGAGGGGACTAGAGAATAAATGTTATGAAGACCGGCTGAGGGAACTGAGATTGTTTAGTCTAAAGGAAAGGAGGTTGAAGGAGATCTAATTTCTTTCTACAAGGAGTATATGGAGAGGTGGGGGCTGACCTTTTCTCCCTAGTGATAAGTGATAGGACAAGAGGTAATGGCATCAAGTTTCACCAGGGGAGGTTTAGATTGGATATTAGGAAAAACTCCTTCACAGAGTGGGTTGTTAGGCATTGGAATGGGCTGCCCAGGGAGGTGGTGGAGTCTCTATCCCTGGAGGTATTTAAAAGATGGCTAGATGTGGTGCTTAGGTTACGTGTTTTAGTGGTGGTTGTCAGGTTAGGGTGATGGTTGGACTTGATGAACTAAAGTGTCCCTTCCAACCAACTTTCCATGATTCTGTGATTCAATTCTATTCTGTGATTCTATTCTATTTTATTCTATTCTATTAATCAGGAGTAGAGTAACCAGCAGGAGTAGGGAAGTCATAGTTCCATTATATTCAGCTCTGGTGAAGCCACATCTTGAGTACTGTGCTCAGATTTGGGCTCCTCACTATAGGAAGGATGCTGAGATGCTGGAGTGAGTCCAGAGGAGGGTGACGAAGCCAGTGAAGTGTCTTGAGCAAAAGTCCTGTGAGGAACGTCTGAGGGAGCTGGGGCTTTTTAGTCTTGAGAAAAGGAGGCTGAGGGGAGACCTTATCGCTCTCTACAGCTACCTGCAAGGCGGTTGCAGAGATGTCAGGATTGGTCTCTTCTCTCTAGTGATGAGCAATAGGATGAGAGGGAATGGCTTAAAATTGCACCAGGGGAGATTTAGGTTAGATATCAGGAAGAATTTCTTTACTGAAAGGGTTGTCAGGCATTGGGATAGGCTGCCCAGGGAGGTGGTGGAGTCCCCATCCCTGACAGTATTTAAACAGTGTGTGGATGAAGTGTTTAAGGCTATGATCTAGAGGTGGACTAGTCAGCGTTAGGCTGTGGTTGGGCTCAATGATCTAAAGGGCCTCTATTGCGACCCAGGTGATTCTATGATATTTCGGTGCCTTTTAAAATATGTGGTTATTTGTGTCCAGGTATGTAAAACAACTTGAAGTGGCAATATAGTAATTTTTTTGTGTGCTGAAGTTGTACATCAGTGATTACTAAAGGGCAAAGGATCACAGAATATTGAACCTGCTATTTCTAACTTCATGTTCAAGAAAACCTTTTTTTAATAGGTAGGGATTTTATAACCAATTTATTTTATACTTGGATTGTCTGAATGCCAGTGTATATCAAACAAGAAATAAGAGTTAGCCTTAAACTTCATAGCAACTTAACAAAAAAAAATGTCATATAAAATACCAGGTGTAACATAAATAATGTGTAATTATTGGAGAGATCTGACTCTTGCTCTAACTGAATTTATGATAAACATAGGCCATATAATGTGTGGTCAAGATATTTTGTCCTAAGGATATCCATGGAGAGCTGAGTAAATAAGCTTCATGCTTCTATGTGTTCTTGATACACTGATAAAAGTCTTACACAAACAGAAGAATGAGGCCATTGGCATCGCGACTGTTACTTAAACTGCATTTAAATGACGCCTGTTCTAATGAAGGAATTCCAACAGCAATTTACTATAAAGAATTCCAGTGAGACGCATTTCTGGAAATGGGAAACACAAAATAGGTATTATGTTTTGAAAAGTCTGTAATTTAAACTACTAATTCACAGAATTCTAGGGTAGAAACAGAAGGAATGAGACTTACAGAAGTTAATGGTAGCACTGACTTTTATTTACAGTAGTGTTGATAATTCTTTTTCCCTTCATACTTTAGGTATAGATACGGAGAGTTAATTGAGATAAACAGCCATAGCCTTTTCTCTAAATGGTTTTCTGAGGTATGTATTGATGTAGACTTAAGTAGACTTTAGAAGTTACACTGTTTACACTATTTCTGTTGAGATTGTCTGGGACCGGTGCTGTTTAACATCTTTGTCAGTGATATGGATAGTGGGATCAAGCACACCCTCAGTAAGTTGGGCAATGACACCAAACTGTCTTGCGGTCAACACACTGGAAGGAAATGGTCCATCCAGATGGACCTTTATGGGATTAAGAGATGGACCCATGAGGAAAACATAAAGCTCAACAAGGCCAAGTGTAAGGTCCTGCATGTGGGTTGTGGCACAACTAGAGGCTGGGTGGAGAGTGGATTGAGAGCAGTCCTGAGGAGAAACTGAAAGAGGGTAGATTTAGATTAGGTATTGTGAATAAATTCTTTACTGTGAGGGTGGTGAGGCCCTAGAACAGGTTGTCCAGAAAAGCTGTGGAACCTAGTCTAGTGGAAGGTGTCCTTGCCCATGGCTATGGGGCTGGAACTAGGTGATCTTTAAGGTCCCTTGCAAACCAAAACATTTGTGATTCAATGAAGTAAGTGTGTGCTGATGTGTTTGAGAACAGTAAAATAGATGCTATATTAGAACGTTAATTTAAAAAGCAGGTATTTCCATCTTTAAATATGTTACTGCTTGGAAAGTTGTGTGATAAGGATATAGTTAACATATATGCATATGGTGTCTTTCTAGAGCGGCAAGCTTGTAACCAAAATGTTTCAGAAGATTCGAGAGTTAATAGAGGACAAAGATGCTCTTGTATTTGTACTGATCGATGAGGTATGGTGCTAGTAGCATTCATCTACATACAATTTGGCAGAAAATAATTTATGTGAGGAAACTGTGATAACATTCATTAGTAAAGAACAATGAAAGCATATTTATGCCTTTTTTGTAAGTTACATAACTGTGCAGAAGAGTGAATTTTAGTCATGGTTACTGCAGAATTGAGAGATTTGAGAGGAACACAGCATGATTTAGCAAGCAAATTGCAGCTGAAAATGAAGCGAAACCTTTCTTGGTGCAACTTCCCTTGCTGCCTTGTGTTTACAAGTTGTGTATTATTTTAAACTTCAAAGTTGCGTAGACTTGTATTAATTGTGCTCTTATGTATGCTGTAAAGCCCTAAAAATATATTTCAGTTAATTTTCTAGATTCTCTTCATACTTGCATACATAAGCCACTTAATATGAACCTTTGAAGCTTCGTTATAGTGGAGTTCCTATGGAGAAGCTCATTCTAAATTCAGTGTACTCATTATTTTGTTGTGTCTGTCCCCAACCCACCTCCAAAATTTAATTAAAATGAAAAACACTCTCCATTCTTCTGTCTAAACAGCCACTGCATTTTCTTTCCTTGACATTCCTTTCCTTCTCCCTGTAAAATCCCACTTAACAATAGATATTGAAGATTAAGTTTTAGACAGTAGACACAAGGATCTGAATGTGTATTGTCTGGGTTATTTCCTTGCTGCCAGCACGCCAAACATGCAGCCTTTTGGAGGATTTCTTTTTTTTGCTTTATTTTTTATTTGATGATGTTTAGTTTGTTTGGCTTCTTTTTTGTAGGTGGAAAGCCTCACAGCAGCCCGTAGTGCCTTCAAGGCAGGCACAGAACCTTCGGATGCTATTCGTGTGGTGAATGCTGTACTGACACAAATAGATCAGATTAAAAGGTAAACCCGTGTTGCTATTGCAACAGCAAAAGGTAATTGACAATTTCAGGATTCCTGCTAAATCTTAATTCCTGTTTGGAATACTAAACCAAATTTATGTATGCTGTAAAGCTTTTATTTGTTAATGACACAAATCGTGACAATAAATAGGAGCAATCCAACAGAGTATTTTGCATGTAACTGTGTGAACAATGAAATCTGCAGATGACACACTTCCTTTAAAGCTAGGGAGAGATACAGGACAGATGGTCACGGTGTCTGCTTGGAGAGACAAGAATTAAGATAAATGAAGAATTAATTCATTATTTACAGCTTCTGGATGTCAATTTAAAACAGACTTGCTCAACACATGGCTTAGAAGAAATTGTTAATGATGCTTGAGCAGCTTTGCATGGTAAATTTAGTGCAGCATACCATGTCTTTTTTATTCCTGCCACTGCCTTCCTCTTTTTGGGTATACTTAGCTCTGTTCACAGAAAGAAAGGTGCCCTAGTATTTGGCCCTGCCTTGTGGCTAATTAAAGGTAAGTGGCTTATTCATATGTTTAAGTTCCCAGGCTTCATCTAAAAACATTTATGGCTCTTCTAGAATGTCACATTGCCAGTTAAACTATATTCTTTCTACTGAATTGAAATCAAAAATGAAGGAAAGCCTGTAGATTAAAGGTTCAAATTTGAGTTGTCTTTTCATATATATATATTTTTTTTGGTAGCAGAAACTATGCCTATAGGTTCTAGATAGGTTATATATATCACTTATAAAACAGGGTTAGAGATACTATGGACACTTGAGAAACATCTGAAAGAAAGAGACTATGCATCAAAATAGATTGGTGATAACTGGCAAGAGATTTAGATAATTTAATGTAAATACTGGCTGAAAAGAGTGGTGTGACTGCTTATATGAAATGGCTTGAGTAAAAAAAAAGGAAGGTATCAATTTGCTAGTCACAAAAGAAGATAATTCTTGTACACATGACCTAAAAATATGCTTTTATCTTGAAGGTATCCCAATGTAGTTATCCTGACTACTTCAAATATTACGGAGAAAATTGACATGGCCTTTGTAGACAGGGCTGACATAAAGCAGTACATTGGACCTCCATCCACTGCAGCAATATTTAGAATATATATTTCTTGCTTGGAAGAGCTAATGAAGGTAATAGTTTGAAAGCAAGACTGTAAAATGTCCTATTGTAATATATGTTACATTTTAATCGTAGTTCCTAAATAACAAAAATACACATTTTTCATTCTTGCCTGTATTTCCACTTTTACTGTAGAATTTAGTTTTGAATGTCTTTCAGTTTTTCATACAACAGTTTATAACTCTTCTTTCTAGTGTCAAATAATATATCCTCGACAGCAGCTCCTGACACTTAGAGAGCTAGAGATGATAGGCTTTGTAGAAAATAATGTGTCAAGGTTAAGCCTTGTACTAAAAGAAATCTCAAGGTAAGACTCTGAAATTCTGCATTTTACATATATATATATATATGCATGTATGTGTAATGAGTTGTGGAGTAATGTATAAGAATAATAAAGTTTCATAAAACTGGAGCTCTGAAACATTTCAGTTTCTTTCTGTTAGGGCTAATGCAAAACCTTCCAGGGGACAGAAAGTGGAAGCACCAGGATTTGCCATTTCTTAGCCTCGGATCTGGTTTCACATAGTACTGCTTCTGCTTTCTGCGCTTCCCTTTGAAGTCCTATTGACAAATTGCTGGCTGGATTAGTGAGATGGCTTGACTTTCAGTGGGTATTGTGAATTGTGATGTAGTGTAGCAGAAGCAGCATTAGCCTTAGTTCCTGCTATCTTAGCAGGAGTGTGTCTGGAATGTCTTGCAACCACTATGTTTTTAGCGTCAAGATGCGAGTGGACAGAAGCAAAGGGGAAAGGAGTGATGTGTAAATGGTGTATCATGATGTGCTGGGTATGTTAGTAGAGCGATTAGTTCTTCACAGCAGCATAACAATTTTTAAAATGATAAAAATTATATTCACAGTATCAAGCCATATTTTTTTTTCTAAAGGTTGAATGGGGTGTTGGGCAACCTGATCTAGTGGGCGATGTCCCTGCCCATGGCAGGGGGTTGGAACTAGATGATATTTCAGGTCTCTTCCAACACAAACCATTCTGTGATTCTGTGGAACAAAACAAAGTCAGTTTCATAATGTCAGGAAAGGGTGTTTTTCTTCTGTTCCTGAAGTAGACAATCTTAACCAGTGAGGAGTAGAGTCAAACCCAGTAAGTTTTTCCAGGTGTAGAGGTTTAGTTTCTACATACA
>VZTU01003523.1:10394-34288 GCA_013400835.1 Zapornia atra | reverse complement strand
GGTATCGAGGGAGGGTCGAGGAGGGCGGGGTCGCTTCTACTTCCGCCGCGGAGGAATGTGCGACGAAACTCGAGACATTCACTTCCGGTGTTGCAGGACCATTTCGCCCATTGTCTGAGCCGGACGTCAGGGAGAGAGCTAGGAGCCTCGCCCCCTCCGGCTGGCCCCACCTTTTCCGGCTGGCTCCGCCCGCGGCGGCCATCGGTCCGGAGCAGGGCTGTCTGCAGTTCCCGGGGCGCTGAGAACCCAGGCGGGCTGGGACAGGTGCCCCGAGCCCGCGGGCCGTGTTTCCCGGCACCCGCTGCAGCGTCTCTGTGTGCCGGCTTTTAATCCCCGCAGAAAAGGAGCCGGCGGCGGCACGGCGCTCAGGGCGGGGGTGTCTGCTGGACGCCTCCCGTGAGGGCCTGCACTCGCCACCCTGCTCGGCGGCTGCTCGGCCCACTCTGCAGCGTGATCCCAGTTAGCTGAGTTTAATCAGCCAGCGCAAACGCCAGGCAACGTACGCTTTCGTGTGCAGCTCTACCATCTCCGTCCCGGTGCATCTGTCTCGGCGCCACGCTGTTAGCTTGTCGGGTCAGTAACTAGCGGCCAGCTCACACAAAGCACTCTCCCATCGACTTTCAGCCTTGGCGTTTGGTATAACTGTGCTCTGCTGATTCACTCCTGCCCCTACAGAACGTTCTATTTCCAAAGTGAAGCGCTCGCAAAGCTGCTCCTATCTGTTACGGCGTGGCCTTATAAAAGAACTGTGCACCCTGGGATTTTCGTTCAGGGTGTTCCACTTCTCACTGTGTTACTGTTTATTCCAGCCTTGGCCACAGTGTACTGTTTCAGAAGAAGTTCACTTCCTCCTCCCGTTACCACAAGGCTTACAAGATCTGCTTTAGACAGGCCAATATGTGATACCTGCAGTGCTTCCCTGCCAGACTGAAAAGGTGTCCCCCACATTTTTACGTACAGGGAACAAACGGCTCCAATGCAAATGTGTAACTTTGCCAAAAGCTATAGATAAGAGCAAACTGATCTTCTAAAACATGAATTTACCGGTGGTTATTGTGTCTTTGTAGTGTCGTCTTAAATTTTCCAAAGGGCTCCTGGCATGGATGCCTGGTATTTTTATGACTGTAAAAACATGTGGAGTGCAGATGTTCCCTTACCGGTATGTAGAAATAATACTTCTACATACTCCTGCTGTTAGTTTTGTATTGTTAATACTATTCAGTCGTGTGTCTCTTCAGATGAGCCATACCGGATTCTTTTGAGGAAATGTGTATGGTATTCCCAACAGCAGAATCACCAACATTACTCAGCTTCCAAGATAAGCAGTGATTTACCCAGGAGTGCTGGGGGGGAAAGCTCCATGCTAGAAAGCACCTAATCCATGCAAAAGCTTTGATTTGAGAATAAGTCTTTTGCTGCTTTCCTTCTAGACCATTCAAAGTTGGTTTGGTTGTACATTAATATGTTTGAGCTAGTGAAGGACTCTGAAGGATGTTGCTGAGAAGGGGGCAATGATTCCTAACAGAGTAAAAATCTAGAAATACCAAATAATCTGTAAGGGACATCTCTTCCCACCCCCCTCCCCCCCTCCCCCCATCAATTCTGCAAGATACAGCAGAATTGTATGCTTTTCTCAGCCCCTCCATTTTGGGGGCTGGGCCATGCTGGAATTTGTATACCCCATGTCGATCTTTGTTCTAGTTTGCCATCTGGAAGTATTTATCACTTCCCTGAGAGATTTCAGGCCCTGGTACAATGTGTTTGCGGTTGACACACTAGAAGGAAAGGAATATCCAGAGGGATCTTGACAGGCTGGAAAGGTGGGGCTGGGTCAACCTCATGAGGTTCCACACTGTCAAGGCTTGCACTTGGGCCAGAGGAATCCCAGACATAGATACAGACTGGGAGAAGAGCTCCTTGNAACTGTTGGAGAGGGTTCAGAGTAGGCCATGAAGATGATTAGAGGGCTGGGGCAACTCCCCTATGAAGAAAGGCTGAGGGAGCTGGGCTTGTTCAGCCTGGAGACAAGAAAGCTGCAGGGGGACCTCATTGCAGCCTTCCAGTACCTGGAGGGAGCTTATAAACAGGAGGGGAATCAACTTTTTAAAAGGGTAGACAATGACAGGACAAGGGGGAATGGATTAAAGCCAAAGGAGGGAAGGTTTAAATTAGATACTAGGAGGAAGCTCTTTACAGAGGGAGTGGTAAGGTGCTGGAATGGGCTGCCCAGAGAGGTGATAGATGCCCTGTCCCTGGAAGTGTTCAAGGCCAGGCTGAATGGGGTGCTGGGCAACCTTGTGTAGATCCAGGCCTGGAGGCTGGTGGCCCTGCCTGTGTCAGGGGGTTGAAACTCTTGTGATCCTTGTGGTCCTTTCCAACCCAGACCATTCTGTGATTCTATGATTCTACTGCTTTGTGGAGAAGTGGAGAAAGTGAGTCTAACCAACTGCCTTTCTCTGGACTTTGCCCAGAAAATTATTTACCCTTTCTTTTTCTCCGTTTATTGAGAAAATTTATTTGAAGAAGCAGCTTGTAATTTTTTCTAAGTAAGCCTAGATTATTTTATTACAGAAAGTCTGTTTGTTTAAAGAAACACTTGAGGGAAAGGCTGGCTCCCTATCGTGCAGGGTTCTTTTCCACCACGCTTGGCAACTAAGTTAGGGAATGGCATACTGCGTTAACGCATGAGAAGTAAGCACTGCCGGGCACGGGAAGATAAACCAAGAGGCCCAAAAGCATTGAGGGGACCCAAGACAACCCCACGGGGACATTCGGCCAGAACCCGAACCTGTGCCGGCTTCGTACCCCTGTGCTTTCCTCCAGCGCACTCCCAGACACCAGTGGGTATCTGGGGCTGCGCTTTGGGGCTATTTTGCCGTTAGTGATGAAATGAATCCCTGCTGCGGGTTGCGTTGCGTCCGCGTACGGCCCCAAGCCCCGCCGCCGTAAGGACAGTCACCGGCCGCAGGCCCCCGGACCTATCCCAAAGAGCCACCCTCCTCTCCGCGAGGCCTACTGCCCGACCCGCCCATCCTGACGGGCGCGCATGCGTAACGCTCTCACCGCGCCACTTCCCCCCCCTTCGCCATCGGCGCAAAGGACTACAACTCCCAGATGCGCCGGCGCAGGGCTCCTCCCACTCGTGTCGCGAGGGTTGATTGGTAGAAACGATCGGCGCCGCACAGAAGGCTGCCTGTGATTGGAGGCGGCAGGGGGCGGGAGGTTATCTCGTTCTTTAAGTTGTGGAGAGAAAGTCGTGGCGGTTATTTTGCCGTTGGGGCCTTTCGCGGTTGAGATACCTGAGGCGGCGGTAGCCGTGGTCGTGTGCGCGGGTGGCACCGTTCCCTTCCCGCTCGTCTGGGGCTTCTTTGGCTACTGCTTCTCCGCAGGAGCTTTTCTGCGCGGCTTGGGCCTGCAACGCGCCCTAGCTCGTGTTTCCGCCGGCCCTCCGCGATACCCGGGGCCACAGGTGGCCCGGCTGAGCCCCGGCTCGAAGCTTCAATCTCCTACCCGCGGTGAGCCCGGCCTTTCAGCATGAGCGCTATGAGCGCGGCGGACTGCTCTCCGGGGACCTCCCCTCGCTCCAGAAGGTAGTGTGGGGGGCTGCATCTGTAGTCACTCCACGCCGAAACAGCTCTGCGGCCTCTGCCCCGTAGCTCTTACCTTTCTGTCCGGTAGCCAGCCTTAATGTAAGGCAAGGGCACCGATTTGTCCGTTCTTGTACCTGCTGTGCTTCTTCATCCTTACGCCTTTCCCTTTCTACAGTTTTCTTAGCTCGCTAATAAAGTACTCACCTTGTGCCTATGCTGCCTATTTTTCTTCTGGTGCTGTTATTTATTTTTCCAGGTGTGTTGTTGAAGCCATTTCTAGGCATGGCTAGTGGGAAAGCTCCTACATGAAACAATCATCTTTCTACATATTTAATACCTACCTGTAGTGCTAGTAGTTAAGGAGATTGGCACATTTTCATGGATGTAGCACATCAGGGTTATCGTCAAACCAGCTTTGGTGAGCTGCCAAAGGTCACCGTAAAGGTGCTGCCTCACTGTCACCTGCTGGATCAATTTATGGTCAAAGTTCTGGCACTGGCTCCAGAATTAGATTCTGGACTGTGTTTTTGTTAAGCAAAGCTTTACTAAAGAGACTTCTTAGCTTTAATCCTGTTATTAATTATCCTTTTTTTTCATTTAAAAAAAGGTGTTTGTCAGATAAGCATAAAAAGAACACCTTCCAAGAGAATTTTGAATTCTGTGTGCAGCTCAGATTTGGTCCGCGTTTGAGATGCTTTCCCTCTACCTCAAAGCAAGATTCAAGAACTTGCAAGCTTTTATTTCACTATTGAAGGTAGACAAGCTATGTGGATAGTAACATCAAGTATGTCGGAAAGGAAAGCATGTAGATTCCTAGACCAGCACCTAGAATTATGGTGGCTGGTATATCAGCTGACCTGAATTATTGTCTTTGTTCAACAGCTTTTCTCTAGAAAGTGTTTTTTCTCTCTGGCTATCCAATGGTGATTTTGTCACAGATTATGTCTTCCTGTGTATTTTACAGTGGCTGATACTTCTAAATGCACAACAATGGACTTTTTGTCCCCTTTGTTCTCTTTTGCCTCCTCTTCCTTCAACTGCCAGCCTCCCCAAGTGACCAATGGGACTTTTCTTTATCCCTGTTCCATAACTTGGGCCCATCTCCACAGTATGCATAGTGCAGGCTTACTAGCCTGCAAGCTGTTCTATAACAAAGGTTTTGGTTCTCCTAAATGTTGTGATCTCCTGCTAACACTCAGATAAGCTAATCTCTGTTAAATTCGAAAATTTTTAAAACTATTTTAGAAAGGGTTTTTTTGTCTGAAGCTTACTCGTAATTAGAGACTGTTTCTGTGCAGGCTGGCAACCCCCCATGCCTCATCCAGACATGCTAAATCTCACTCTCCAAGTCAGGAGGACTTTACACCTCTCCCTTCAGTCAGTGAGCGCTTGGCCGTTCTCCGTCCCTCCCGGGAGCTGCTGGAATACTACCGCAAGAAGATTGCTGACTTTGATGAAGAGCACGAGGATTTGGCAAAGAGACTGGAGAGATACAAAGAAACATATGATGAGCAGGTTAGGGAGGAAAAAAAAGGGATGATGGACGTGTATTCTTACACAAATTTAATTTTAATACTTTCCTTCGGTTGAAAACTAAGCACAGATGGTTGTAAGATTTATTGATAACGTAGTATAGCTGTGCTAAGAAGAAATAAGTAGATTTCGGGGTTTGGTTGTAAAATCTAGCTGTCTTCTGTCAAAGCAGAGGGAAACATGCCTGTAGGATATTCTATTATTATAGTTTGGTTATGGCTTCACAGTAGGTTGTTACTGGGTTGTTGGGTTTTTTCAAAATTAAAACCTGAGTTTAGATGCTCAGTTCCTATGTTGTCCAACTTATTTCCCTTGTTTCTTATAGTGAAAAATTAGGGCTCTTTTGTCTGAATTTAATGAGGTTTGAGATACATACATAATTTGTGTGTGCTACAATAGAATTCATAAGTTTGGACATAGTCTGTTAAGCAGTAAATAGGCATTATTTGCAAATAAATGTGAATTTAAAAAAAACCCTCCAAAACTTCAAAATCTTGGCCTTTTAACAGGAAGAAATCTTATAGAATGATGGTAACTTCAGTGTTCTGGTGTGTCTGACAGCATAGCTGCTGTCTTACTGTCTAGTAGTCATGTGTACTTGTGAATGACCCTTTGTGAGTAAATAGGGAGACTGCTTCCGAGGCCACTGCGGTGCTGCACTCAAGTACTGACCGCGCTTGAAGCAGCCTGAAAGCCCTTGAGAAATACATGGATTATGAATTGCTTTCAACATATGGGGAAAAAGTCCATCAGGTTCCAAAATAGTGCCTTCTCTCCTACAGGAATGGTTTTCTGAAGGGTGTTAGTTTTCCACACCAAGTAGAAAATCATTAATGAAACTTACTAGCCAGATTTTTTACTGCTAAACCATACAGAAATTTTAATGGGGTTTAATTTTTTTTAAAGAGTAAGTGCAGTGTCAGAGAGATTACTAGGTTTTTTTTGACATATACCTGTGGCACTCTGCCCAACTGGAGACCCAAGCTTAGAATTTGACTGTTTCATAGTAACAATAATTCTCAGAGCTCTTGAGCTCCCCATGAAAACTTTCTTTAGTTTTTTTCAAATACTGCCCTCATCTGGTCAAATTTTGTAAAGATAAAAGTTTCCTCAAACTGGCAGTTCTATACCACTTTCAGGCTCACAGCAAAAGCAGTTCAGAGTTTAAGGGTTGCCCAATGCATGCTCTGTATGATTTCCAGTACCTCATTTTGTCTGCCTAGCACAAATTACAATGGGAAGTACATCAGCGAGAAGAGGAGATTGCGGAGCTGCAGAAGGCTTTGAGTGACATGCAAGTCTACCTCTTCCAGGAGAGGGAACATGCCCTTCGTCTTTACTCAGAGAATGACCGGCTGAAAATCAGGTGTGCTCTCTTAGATGGTGGGCTGAGTCACTGGCAGTAGCAATTGCATACATTATGGCCTGGTTCTGATACAGATCTGAAGTCTGCAGAGAAGAAACAATGCCACGCTTCCCAGGAAGGGCTCCTATGAAATCATATTGATCTGGGAGGTGGAATGCAATCTGTTGGGCTGCTAAATATACTTATGCTTATTATTCCGCCTATTCTGGTAGTAAAAATTGAACATTAATTCAGATTTGAATTGTGAATTGCCAGTTTGAATGTGGAGGTTCTGATTTAAGCAGACTGTGATGGCTGGATGCCAGGTGCCCCCAAAAGCTGCTCTATTACTCCCTTCCCCAGCTGGACAGGGGAAGAAGAAATGTGATGAAAGGCTCATGGTCAAGATAAATGACAGGGAGATCACTGTGTGTGCAGTGCAGTGTAATAAATTAGAGTTTCTGTCCTTTATTCTGTGTTGAGTCTGTTTTGCCCGGGATGCTAATTGTGGAATGATCTCTTCCTGTCCTTGTCTTGACTCCTGAGCCTCTCAATATCTATTTTCTCCCCTGTCCAGCTGAAAAGGGGAGCGATAGAGTGACTTTGGTGGGCATCTGGCCTCCAGCCAGGGTCTGACCACCACAGTATCTGCTCTGATGCCTGGAGCACCTCCTCTCCCTTCTTCATGGACCTTAGTGACTGCAGAGTTGTTCCTTTCCCATATTCTCACTCCTCTCCTCCAGGTGCAGCTGGTGTTGCCAAGTTTTTTTCCTCCCAGAGGTGCTACTACCATCCCTGACAGGCATGACCTTGGCCAGCGAGGTGGGGTGGGGTGTCCATCCTGGAGCCAGCAGGCATTGGCTGTCTTGGACATAGGGGACGCTTCTGGCATCTTGTCACAGAAGGCACCCCTGTAGCCCCCCCCACGCTACCAAGACGTTGCTATGCAAAGCCAACACATGAACCTTGCACCTGCCTGTCAAAACTTCCTTCCTCAGCCTTAAAAATATTTCAGCTGAAATAGAAGAGGCAGACCAAAGCAAATAGCTTCCCCTCACTCTGAAATCATGTTGGCAGCCACTCCTTTTTAATGCTATTTAGCTGGTGAACTGGAATAGAAACTGCTGTATCAGACCAGCTGCCAGTGGCAAAGGAGTTCCCAACCTCCTTCAGAACACTTGTGGGTAACGATAATGTTTTCTGTTAAAGTTTTAAGAACTTAATATGCATTAGTCTCCTTTGGCATTTAAGAGTGTGACAAAATTTCCAATACAGCCCTTAATGTAGTTTGCTTTAAAAAACAGTGGACACTTAAAATCTGTTGAATTAAGTACCTTGAAAGGATTTTTGGTAGTTCATAAATCTGGAATGCACCACCATGTGCTACTGCTGTATCAGCCTATGTAGTGTTGTCATGCTTGAAAAGAGGAATGCTCCCCAATGCCAGCAGAATTGGTAGTGGTGGTGGTCTTACATCAGCAACATCAGTGATATCTTTAGGAGTTTGTTTTTAAAGTGGCATTCTCAAGAACTGCAATGGTTTGGGGAATTTGTAAGCATTAACAATAAGCTAGCAGATTGTGTCAAAATGTTTTGATGTAGTTAAAAATAGCGGTGTGCTGACTGCTTTCTTTGAATTCCAGGGAATTGGAGGATAGAAAAAAAATTCAACATCTCCTGACTTTACTGGGAACAGACAAAGGAGAAATTACATATTTTCACAAGGAGCCTCCGCATAAGGCAAGTTCCATTCTTCTGTAGAACTCTCCTTTTGATTATAATGTGAAAGTCTGACCACCAGCCAGATCTGTCCAGCAAGTCAAAAGCTGCTAAATGAGCCCAAAGCAGGAGGGATTGGCAGCTCTGTAGCTAGAACATCAGGCTTTAGTATAACTGCTGACAGATAAGTAGGAACAAGCACACTGGGAAGTAGGTCTGCTTAGCATCAGTCCCTTTCTACCTTCAAAACTTACCTGAAGATCAGCCTCCTAAATGTCATATAGGAGTTTGAAGCTATCTGGCAAGTGATCACTGAGAAGTTGGAAAGAGCACCAGAGAGAGAAAAAGAAAAAAAAGGAAGTGCAGAAAATTGCCAGGTGTGGTGTTTGAAGGTCAGCTGTCTCAGAGTGCCTACCTCTTTGGGCCTCAGTTAAGAATAAAGCAGTGTTGAGGTTGCTGCAGCAACCATCCCCCCCACCAAGGCAATATTGTATTGCATATTTCAGAAATATTGTCAAATAGTGGTGCATATAATGGGCAGGGTAGTTGAAATTAGGTGAAGTCATGTATCATGAATGATTTGGATATGCAGAGACTATGATGGAATATAGGATTTATCTTGGAATAAGGTGCAGAAAAAGGCTGACATAAGCTGCATTGTTTGCCGTTGCTATGCACTGCTCAGGCAGTTCAGAAATCTTGCAGAAGCATTAAAATTCCCTGATACAGGGTAGTTCTAAAATTAGGGCTATTATATAGCATTGACACCAAAATGTACATTGGGGCTGTAAACTGCTCTCTCATGGCCTCCTGTTTTTAAGTGGGCTTTAGTTCAACAGTTGTTTCATTAGTTTTATCAGTCAGCTTTTATCCTAGGCTTGTTCAGTACCTTAAGTGAATGTGCTGATAAATCAAGATTCATGTTTCTCTGTCTTGCCAAGACAAGAAGAAATATGAAAGAAGGAAATAACATAATCTTTATAGTCACCTTCCTCTCCTCTCTGTCCCAAAATTGCTCCTTTTCCTGCTGAGACTGCTGATTTTCATCCTAATGAAGCCAGCAAAGGCAGGATTACTTTCCAGTTGTTTCAGTGGAAAAAAAAAAAAGGCAGAAATGGCAAAACTCAGCCATAATAAAGGAAGCTTTTCAACATGGACATTACACTTGTGAATGTCTTGTGGTAGAAGTCGGGTAATGCTGTTCTTTCGGATATCTCATTTTAGTCTAAGATTTGTTCTTGACCATTACAACTCCAGACAAGTCAGATGCTCCATGCAGATATTTGATCTTGTTTCCATAGGTTACTATTCTGCAAAGGCCAGCTAAATCCAGAGAGTCACATGAACGAGATGATACTTCTAGAACAGGTACCACACTGAACTGATTAACAGCAGCTCAGCTATTGATAACATGTTTCTTCGAGTATTTGTGTTAAGTATACTGAAATAATTCCTTACTGTTTAATACTCTGGTATACCTCCATTAACTTCCCTGTGTGCATCCATCTGTGTATCCACACAGATACACACAGTACTCTCAGCTTCCCTTCAGAGTCTCTGAAAATAACCTGACTGGCTCTCATGTCTGTGATCTGCTCAGCTAAGGAAGAGGCTGGCATGACCATGGAATGGCTGCTGTGAAGCCATGCAAGTGCCAACTGGACAGGCACCCTTAGCCACTGCTACTCCAGGGTGTGATGTTCTGCCTGCAGTAAGCGTAGGCAGTAGTGTCAGTCTGTATGCCTACTTACTGATTTTCTGTTTTGAAAGAACTGCTTCTTTCAAATAGACAGAAATCTAGTAAGTAAGTTCAAAAGTCATTCAAGGTGTGATACCCATGCAGCTGTGTTATCTGCCTATTCATCATTTATTTAAGAAAATTGCTTTGTAACCAAGAAAATTAGTAGGTTGCCTACATATTGTGGTACAATAGAGTGGGATAAAGTTATGCCATCAATAAATCCCGAAACCCTTTTCTTCCAGCTACCACTTCTAGAAGTCCTTGTGAGTCTAACAGTGGCAGGCTTCTTCCTGTTCTTGTTGACCTGCCAGAACATAGGTTATTTCATGCTTCGAAAAGTATTGCAGGTAGATAGAAAAACCCTTTTCTGCTTTTGTTGAATTTCTGCAGTAGGCACGAAGAGGAGCACTTCAAAATCAGCGGCAAAAGGGGAGAAACCAGAAAGTCCTGAGAGAGTTCAGAGAGATAATCAAATGCTTCTACTTCAGGTAAAAGCACTTGCTAATCAACAGATGTAATTCTTGGCTGTCCAGGAAATTGGTAGACAAATTTTCTATCTGCTTAGATAAGATGTAGGCATACCAATTTTATCAGTCCCCTCATCTTACTACAGATTCCAACTCCCTAGCAGTTTGTTTAACTGCATCTTTGCGATGAGTGTAGGCTTAGATTTAAGAACTTGGGTCTGATTTTGGAAGCTTTACATAAGCAGATGTTCAGTCATGTAAACTGGAATGTGTTACCCTTAAATATAGAATGTGTAATTGATGTTATCTTCCAGAATTTGAATAAGAATTTACATTAAACACACAAAAGATCTGCAGAGTTGGGCATTTTATGGAAGTCTGAGACAGAATTGGGCAGCCCTGATAAGATTCGCTAGTACAATGAAATGTTCCCTCTGCTAGGCTTCACTGAAAGACAGGGCGTAGATATCATGACAGAGTGAAGGAGAAAATGTACAGAATCATGAATTAGGGAACGTAACAGAAGCTGCATGTAAAGCATGAAGAAGGATGTGTCAAGAAAAGCAAATTTGTACAGCAAAGAGGTTTGTTTTTAAAAGTTGTTGTTCAAGGACAGTGGTGACTGATATAGTGGCCAGTTATTTTGGAGCAAAAGCATAATACAAAATTGTGATAAAAATAAGTGATCTAAATACCTGACAAGTCTTTTCAGATAGTTTCTTCCATATAGGCCAGGTGCATGTTTTTCAATTACGTGCTCCAATTTGTCTCTCTGACTCTGCTCTAGATCAAGATTCTTTGCATCCCTCCTTCAGTCATTATCTTGTTTACATTTAATGAATCATTGGGTTGAGTAATTTATTTCGTTCAAGGTATGTGGACTTGCTGCCTTCCTAGGATTTAGGTATTTTTATATCACTGTTTCATTGGGAGATGGTAGCATAGAGACAGAATTGTCTCTGTATATTCCACAGGATTTGTCACACATCCTGTGTGCAATTTAAATCTTTACAATATCTTTGATCTGTTGTTGCTGCTTGTAGCATGCCTGTCTTGCTTATGGAATGATTTTTTTTCTTAAAATGTTTTAGTTGTTTGTAATACTTAACATTAAAACAAAATATAGAGAAATTAGAACTCTTAAAGGCATTATTGGCAGAGTCTTTGATCTAAATCTTTGAATTTGAGAGACTTGTTAGGACAGGAGTAGAGCTGCTGTGCGATCTTACTCAAAAATGTCTTTGCTTAATCAGGTGGAGGCCCTGCAAGCTCAGATAGAAGAACAGACACGATTATCCAAGGAACAGGTTGAGGCACTGCTAGAGGACAGGCGGATTCACATGGAGGAAGCCCAGGTTCAGCATCAGAGAGACCAGGACAAGATCAAAACTATAACAGATAAGTAAGTGCAAGAGAATGACTGTGATGTAGTCGTGAGATGAGAAGAGAGTGGAACAATAGAAATATTTTGGCTTTCAGTATGTTGCTTCCTGCAGCAGGCAGAAAAACAAATTATGCAGCCATCTGTTTGGTAGTGTGTGTGGAAGAAGATGAATGGAGTAATCTACATACTAAAATTCCTATTTCACTTTGGAAGAATACAACTTCTTTCATTAGATGAGAACAGCTAAACTAATTAGGAAAGCACCTATCTTTTCCCTGCTTCTTCCCACATGTGGTGATGACTGATGAAATTAAGGTAGGAACTAGGGAAGAAATTAATTGGGATCCCTTTTTGCAGACTCCATAAGACCCAAAATCTCTTATATGAGAGTACTCGTGACTTTCTCCAGCTCAAGTCTGATGCCCGTGCCAAGGAGAAAGCATGGATGGCAGAGAAGGACAGCCTGTTAAGGAAACTTGACAAAGATCTGAATCAGCGTATCAGTGGGGAGCCAGGAAGAGCGAAGAAGCAGAGAGATACCAAGAAGGTGCTTCGAGCAGATGATGGAGCTTGGAAAATCCACAGCAGAGAAATAAAGGTAATTTTTTTGGCCTAGACAGAGACTTTTTAACAGTTTTTTAACTAGAAAATTGCAAGCATCTGGGCTTTGCCAAGATAGGCAGTAGCCAGCAGCTACTTCAAAGCTGTTCTGGCTTGCTGTAAGTGAAGTTGCTGTTGGCATTTAATGTAAAAAACCAAACCTGACTCCAAAGGAGCATCGCTTGCGAATTTCAGATAAAATGTATGGTAGATTGTGGTAATGCTTCACTGTTGAGTTTTTATGCCCAGAACAAATCCTGACTGCTGCAAGCCATGTGATAGGTGGGCCAACAGTTCTTAACCTGCTTGTTGCACATGCCTTTCTCTTAGTGTAAATGCTCTCAGGTAACTGACTTGGAATTCACTGTCTGTATCTTCCTTACTGCTGTCAGGGGAGAGTAAGTCCTTTCAATTCATGGCCCCCAGCTCTTCTACAGTAGTCAGGATTTTTCTTCTGCTGCTTGTATGTTTCCAGTGAGAAGCTGGGAGATCTGAAGTAGGTAAACAGGCAATAAGGAATTGTTTTCATCTACTGCTGAATGCAGATGCTTCCGAAATGCAGTACTGGGCAAGCAGCTGTGAAACGGGGAATTACAGCATTAGTTGAATATTATTTTTAAGGGGAAGAGGAGGCAATTATTTAACTGATGATGAGCAGTCATGCAGAACTGATAACCTAATTAAAAGGTTTGGGTAATGAAAGTGGTAATAGAATATTGTCCTTACCTATGTATTTCATTAGCTGTATCTCCAGTTGTTAATTTTTATTTGCCTGTCATATTGTTGGTCTATCACACTTGCTTTTTCAGAGCAGGGGAAATTTTGTGAGCACTGACTTTCTGTTTCTCCCATGTCCTAGTCCCTGCAAGAACAGCTGATGCAGGAACAGCACCTATCAAACATGTATAGAGAGCAGTGTGTCACCCTGGAAGGTGAGCTGGCTAGGACTCATGAGGAGGGACATGCTCGCAGAGAACTCTTTAAGGTAATTAGTCTGTAATCATCTGCTAGCTATGTGTGATGATCTTGCAGCCTCTATTTTGTATACCCTATTGAGTTTTCATCTCCATAGGAACGCTCAGAAAAAATGGGAAAGCGCCTGAAGCTGGTAACTGAGCGATACGAGGCCTTGGAAAAGCGTCATCATTTGGAAGTGGAAGGCTTCAAGAATGACATCAAACAGCTTCGTCAGAAGCTGAAAGACGTAGAGAAACAGCTTTTTATGGTAATGGCTAAGCATTTCTGAGGCAGACTGTTAGGGGCTTACCCTATAGAGGTGTATTCTCAGTGCTTAACCCTAGGGAAATACAGTGTTTAAGGAAATAATCTCTTTCCTAAGGGTTCCTTTAGATAATATTGGACAAAACTTGCCCTCGTGTATTTTATGTAGCAAAAAAGATTTGCCTTTGTTAGGCATCAAGCTTGCCAGGAACTGTCCTGATTATACATTAGCTGGTATTTTTGTTACAGCTCTGAAAGTTATCTGATATCTGTAGCTCACTTTACTGCCATGCAATTTTGAGACAGCTAAGTAGCTTGTTTCAGAAGTGTATCCTGCAAAGAAAATGATGATTGGTTTTCTCTCTGGGGGCCCCAGTGTTCGGTTTTGTCCAGTAAGAGGTAGATCATTGACTTAAATATTGTGAATATTCTATTTATTCCTTTGTCAGTATGTAATTTTTAACTCTGCAAAAATCGCTGCAGAAACAATGGCTGAAAGTTGAAGCTGTGCCTTCTATAGTATATTCTGTAGTAGCTTCCAGATCTGCTTAGAAGGGAAACCACAGCCTTGATGTTGCTTGGAGTTTAGGATGAGATATTTATCAAAGGTGTATTTGAGAGAATGATCTAGGTGTACCTTTTGTCCAGCTGACTTTCAGGAGTCTGCCAGTGCCACTGATTCACTTGTTTTCTGTAATTTGGGCACACAGTTCGGTTTACTTAAACTAATGGATTTGCGTTCACTAAGGGTTTTGATTTTTATTTGGGGGGGGGGCTGTAATTTTTTTAAACTTTATTCCTTAAGGATTAAACAGCATGTGAATGGGAGAAAAATTGCATATGATACCTTTATTGCAGGCATGTATGTTTTGTTGCTGTGGGTGTGCTATTTGTATTCCTAGATGCTTTACATTCTCAACCACAAGGGGGCAGAGAAACAAAATACTTGCTGGAAGTCACCAGCGTGATCTTTTAAGTCCTTATCACTTGTAGTCAACGTGACTACTACGGATGACTAAATTTCCTGACTTGCATATTAAAATCTTTGACCAAAAACTACGTGATGACACTCTAAAGGTGGAGAAAAGAGGAACTTTTGTGAGGAGCTTCCAAGGCTGTGCTGCTCTTCTTTTGGTAGTGACTAGCCTGGCATGCTGTCTGGTTCCAGGGTGAGGGGAAATGCAGCCCTGGCTAGCTTGCCATCAGGAATTCTGATTATCCAGCAGCTTTGTTCAACTTGGTATGAGCTGTACAGCATGGCCTGAGATGAGGTGTCATACTTGAACTGCTCTTGAATGGCATGCAGTTCAGAAGGCAGTGAGCTGGTCGCAGCAGTTAAATCACCTCTAGTTCTAGTTGTAAAAGATGACAAGATGTCATCATATCAGATGAGGTACTTAGAATTAGATAAAAGGTGGTAAATATTTTAACTTGCCTCTAACACAGGGCGTGTCTAACACAGGGAGTAGGAAGGAGTCAACAGGTTTTGGGTAAACTTGGCTATATTTTATCCAGATTTCTTCCTCACCAGTGATGTAACACCATAATGTATGAAAGGTTTGATCTTTGGTTTTGATTCTGGAGCATCTTTGGTGATGGGCATTAGTCTAGTAATATTAGCTTAGGCATCCTCTTTGCTTAGCTACAAAGGGTCTCCTTTAAAAATCTTCCCTTCATATCCTTATCGTAATACACTCTAAATTTGGTTTTCTTAATATGTTTTCTTTTCCTTTTTAGGTGACTCTGAATATTGGACCAGACCAGGATCTTGCAGTTCTACATGAGGTTCGCCAAGGAAACAGACTAACCCGTAAAATTCAAGGAGAACTGAAAAACTTAAAAGCAAAAATCTATTGCTTAGAGAATGAACTACGAGTCTGCTGAAACCTAGGTATTATCTGGCATCCTAGTTTTAGGAATTGGGACATTGCTAGGCTGGAATAGTCTCCGAGCTCCTGTCTGCTTCTTGGCATCCAGTGACAGAAGTCTTGAAAATCTACTCACAAATGAGCCATTCCAAACATGCCAGATTATATTGCTCTGTCAGCTGAAGCACCCAATAAGACTGACATAGAAAGTAGGTGATAACTGATATATCAAGAATATGATTGACTTCATTGTACCTTCATATCTGTGATAGGGCTCAGTATACTGGTCTTTAGCTTTATTTGGAATATTTTATAAACTGTGTTTGTGACTAATAATCATGGAAGGATCTAGTTTGAGATCTGAATTGTTTGACTGACCTTTTCCTGTGCGAGAAGCAGCTTTTAAAATGGTTTCAGTGATCACTTTTTTGGTGCTTAGGCACTTCAGGATGTAACTGGACATTTTCTTTGAAAAAGACCATGTATAGAAAGTAAATACTAAAGTGCTTTAAACAGTATCGTTGTTATCTACCAACACATCAGTCAGCTTTAGCTACAACAGTTGTAGCTATTGAACTGTGACTGAAACTGAGGTGGAAGAGCCAGTGCTGAGTTGGTACAGGGTAAATTTTATTCTAGTTGTGTGATGATTATCTTCACAACAGACATCAGGACATTGCAATTCTAGAAAACAATGAAATTATGAAAAGGGCTGCAACACAGCTTCAGGCCAATTTATAATTCCAGATATTTGCACTTTTACGGTAGCGTCAGCAAATCTTGTCCACTTTGTAGACTGAGAACAGATCTGTGTTGGGAAATAAATTGCAATGCCTCTGTTTCCTACTGCACCTACCAGTGCTTCCTTTCCTGTTGAAAAGTACTTAATGTGTTAAAGCAGTTTATTTTGGACATGGTTTTGGCCATGGAATTGCTCATTCAGTGTTTGGGAGAGGTAGATATGCAGAAGATGTTTGTGTGCATTCAAGACTTGGAGAAAGACTTGTTTTTATAGCACCAGCTAAATCAGTGGGGGGGTGGCGGTGGGGAATTCCCTTTAGTCAAGGCCCACTTGAGTCACATGCTTTTTGTGACAAGCTGCTGTCCCTTATGGTCCTCTACAGACTTTTATTTTGTATGTGTTCTTGAGGTCAAATTCATCACAGACCAGACTTTACTGTGGGTGGCTGACAGCCTGTACCTAGATGCTCAACTACTACTACTAGAGCGGCTTGCGAGCTTGCGAGCGGCTGTCTTGTATCTTCCACTGATTAGGTTAGCTGAAAATGCTGAGTTGGTTCCAAAAGTGATTCATGGACAATTTGGGTGCTCGTGCTATCTGGACAGTTGAGGAAGGTTATTAAATAATGCTATCCATCATACAGTCTCACTCTTTCTTCATTGACTAGTACTGTCCCAGGTAAGTCTAGTTAATTAAAGCGAGTTTGTATGTGAAATATCATGCTACTGGCTTGAAGATAAGATATCAAAGCTATCACAGGTCCTGCAAGGCTGCTGTTCAAAATTGCTATGTAATCAAGTATTCACCACTGATACAGCATGCTGGCTGTGAGGGGCATTCGGTGAATGTAGCACCTAAATTCAGCTGATGGGAAACTAGCAAAAAGGACTCTTAAACCTATAGAAATAAATGGGTTTCTAATTATTTTCAACTCTTCCAAGCTAAAGAGTTGCCAAAGAAATGACATCTTCCTCACTTGAAAGCAATGAAGCGTGTCTGAACAAGGACTGTAGGCTTTGACATTCAGGTTTGTAAGACTGGGAGCAAGTGTAAGTGCAGATTGGACCTGATTCTTAATTTTCCACTAGGCTATGAACCCTTCCTGTCTGAGGTGGGGAAGGTGTGGGGGGGAAATTACAGCAGTGCTGGTCTGTAAATCTGTTTTATTTAGAAGCTTGAATATTTGTCCAAGGGCAGGAAGTGAAAAGTATTGTACCTGCTTTTTCTGTGTGAAGACACCATGTGAAATGTTTTGTGTTGTCAAAACAAATGTGAACCTTCAAGCCAAGAACTGCTTTAAAAAGCCAAGTGTGTTCTGCCACTGACAACTACCCTTTAAAATGTCAGTAAAGAGTTACCGGTATTTCCAAAAGGCTTTCCTGGGAAATATTCCCAAACCTGTATTAATCAATTTTCTTCCACAATTTTTGGGTAGAAAACTAAAACCAACATTTATTCCAAAAAATGGTTAGCTTTCTTTTGCTAATTTAAGTTAGAAATATGTGACTTGTATCATTACTATACAGGTTATGTATGTAGGAGCACAGAACTTGAAAGATCTCCAAAATTGCTGATTCTAGGAATCTGGAGACTATCCTACAGAGGATTAAAGGTTAGAACTGGACAAATGTTCTTATTGTAAGCCAAGATGCTAAAATGTTCCTTGCATAAATAGGAGAAACTTGAGAAGTAGAGGAAAACTTCATTGTTGTGTAGTCCTATTTAGGTAACGGAGGAGTGAATACATTTTAGAACGGATGTTGAAATACTGGGTTAGGCACAGAACCACAGATGATTCAGCAGAAGAGAAGAGGTTGTGCAAGAACTCGTATTACATTAAGAAGACTTATTAATATACCTGTATCTTGAAGATTAAAAACTACTAAAGTCACCTCTATCCCAGCAGAGAAAAGCTGAGCAATAACAAGTAGTCTGAACCTGAAGCTAACTTTTAAAAAGGCCCACATTTTTGACAGGAAAATTGCACTTTTCCTGTCATTATAATAAACTGTGGAGGTAACAAAGTCTCTGTCTTCAAATCAAAAAATGATTGCACCTCTGGAGAAGGTAGCATGTTTTAATAAGTTACTGGGTTTAACACATTACAACTTAATGAAATATAATGACATGTACTAACAGGAAATCATTTAATGGTTCCTTCTGGCTTTAAACCTATGATTTATTTATATGCAATATTTGTAGGAGTTTCACAGCACTCATGCAGTTGCCTTCATTATAGGAATATATGCTGTGTCAGCTCACCCTACACAGCAAGGTTACATGAGGTAAAAAAACCAAAGCAAATTAAAAAAAAACACCTCACCCCATGATCTTCCTATAGCACAACTTGCAGTAATTCCCAAATTAATTGATGCTGTGACTGTGCTTAGAAAGGCAGATTAACAGCAGCCACAGTTCTGAGATCTGCCAGAATAAATCTAAGTACAGTATATGCCTGTATGCAAGGACTATACTTAAATTGCTTATTTAAGTAGTAGCAGTATCAGTTCAGGAACATGCATGTTTTTGCCAATATGGATAGACTCCGTGGGTAGCCTAATATTCTGGAATTGCAATGTCTGGGTGTTGGCAGGAAGCAATTGTTTGATAATCAGATACTTATTTTGAGACCAGCTGGGGGCAACGTCCCTGTGTACTTGGTTCTGGTGCATGTCTTCGTATTTGTGAAAAGCTACATTGTTCAGACTTTTAATTACAGCTCCCAAAGACATTTAATTCTGCTGCACTCGAATGTATTTGTGCCTGCTCAGTCAAAATCCTAATAACGTCTAATTTGTCCCCAAAGCAGCATCATGGCTCATTTGTGAAGGATGCTTGAAGATTTTTCTTTCTAATTTTTCTGCAACTTTTTGCTTTTATATTCCCAAGGGAGAAATATCCTCCTTAACCCCTAAACAGTTATTCTTAAATTTACATGTCTAGCTGTAGAAGTACACATGGTTTTTAGTGTTTGGACTGGGATTGTGGTCCAAAACACACCTGAATACAGAGTAGAAGGTGTGAGAGGTGAAAGCTGTGATAATTCCTTTTGGCTTCTGGGTTCACAGGGTTTAAACACAAAGAACAAGGTTTGTTTCCGTTCTTAATGTTGCATCAAAAGTTCAGGACTTTCTAAAACAGAGGATCATAGGTAAGTGGAATTTAACTCACGGGCAGGAAACTTTGATGCTATGGCTGAAGTATTTCAGAATAGTGGGGTGGGCTTGTCATATTTCCCATTTAGCACCATAGGAATTGTTTGGAGAAAGGGCATCTTTCACTGGGTTAATGTGGCTGCACTTCACGTAAGCTCCAAAGTAAAGCTTTATAAACAGAGCCCTCGGTGGGGTTGATTATTCGCTTACACTGGCTAAGCTGCATATTTTAAGACCTGCTGTTGGATAGTGTGACAAATTAGAAATCTGTAAGTACAGATTATTTGGGTTTATTTAGAAAACCCAGAGAGGCTTTCAACACAAAAGTGCTTCAATGTTAAAGCAAAACAATGATTAACTACGAAAGGCATGAAGGCATTGTTGATATGGGTGTGATTTGAATAAAAATCCCTGGATTTACCCTGGTGAAACATGCCCAGGATGTGCTGGATTCTCTCATATTGATTCAGAGATGAAACTGCCTTTCTTTCACTGTAACATTTATCTCATAAGTGAGTCACTCCTCAGCGTCCAGTAAAACCGTTTGGTTTTTTCTCCCCTCTTCAGTGCTGGCTTGGGTGGATAGAAGTCTGTCTGGTGTCGTCATAGGGAAAAGCTGCTCAGCTTTGTGTTCTGTAACATCCCTAATGAAATGGCTGTGACACATCTCTGGGACTTCCTGAAACATAAGGAGGATGAGCACGCTCACTTAAAAGATAAAACAAGTACTGGTACTTTTAAGGTGACGGAGGAAATTTTGGCAAGACTTGAGTCAGATTTGAAAATGAAAATGAAGATTGAGATATATATATATATATGTCATTATGGTACATGTCCAAACTCTGAAAAGTTTTTTGAAAATTCTCCACTTCCAGGAAAAAAAAAAAAGTGCTTTTATATACTTGAAATAAAGTGCCTGCTCTAGATACTGAGATATTGTTCTCATGCATAGAAAATAATTCAGGCCAATTCATGAAGCAGGACCTGCAATACGGAGTTGCTCCTGGAGGTGCTGGGTGAAGCTCATGTAAAAACATGTCCTCTTTACAGTTGAAATGGAAGGGCAGACGCCACTTCCACGTACTGTGATCTCAACAGGTAGGGCTTGAGTTCTGTGACGAATGAGGAGGTGGACAGAAGCATGAATGAGGCATTCCACCCCGACAGGCAAGTTGTAGGAGAGCAGCAGTGTGACTGCGATACTGCTGTCAAAGTCGGAACCAAGGGAGCATAGCCACGTGAACAGCGGAAGTGAGAGGAAGCCTCAAACCCGGGCTCAGGCCAATTCAGGCGAATGTTGGTAGCGTAGCTATTGGTAAAAATCATGTGGCCAGTCACTATAACTGTGCTAGCAAAACCCGCCATATCAGTACATCTTAGCTGGGCAAGAAGGGCCTTCTGCCAGGGGTTTGTTAACTGTGGGACCGTGACACTTCCCTTACTGTGATGTGAAACTGCAGCGTCAATGCAGATTTTACTGGGGTAGTTGCACCAGTAACGCCTTTTAGAGCCCAGTCTGATCCTGAGGAGCCAAAAAGGTAAACAGTGGGGAACTGTATCTTCAGAGACTTTCCCTTTAGAAACATTTCTGCCTTCGAGCCCTTTTGATTATGACTGTTGAGACGAGGTCATTGTTTGTGTTTCAAGAACATGGCTGAGGTCAGGAAGAGGGGCATGGAGCCACCAGAGTGGTGAAAACTCGGGACAGTTGGGTATCCTCCGTGTGGAGCAGGTAATTAGTGTTAAAATGAAAATTACACAAGAAGAAAGAAGAGAAGGGACTAAGTGGCAGATAATTGAACCTTTGGGGACCCTACAGAGAAAGGATGTTGGCACAGAGCTAAAAGTAATTTACAGAACAGAGAAACTGTTGTTAGAGAACTAGAAGCAAAAGCATAACAAGGCAGGGATGCACAGAGACGGAGCTGGAGAGGGGAGCCGGGAGGAACAGGAGATGCGTGTTGTTAAGTGCCCCACTTGTATCAAAGGCTGCTTTTATCCTGAGGAAACATAGCCAAAATAGAAAACAAACAGAAAAAGCCCAAACAAAGCAAAAACTACTCCAGTTGGCTGATCTGGCAAATCATCAGTTTCTTTGAAGCAAGTATCCAGGCCGGGAGAGGTATATCCTGAAGGGAGCAGCAATCCGCCCCGTGTTCAAGGACAATTGGTCAGGGCAATCAGCAGCGTCAGCTCCTCATCGCAGTTATCCAAGTATACCACAGCCCCTACTCCTGTATCACTGGCTTCCAGCTCACTTGCAGTTTCTTTCCCCAGCCTATGGGGTTATCCTGAGCTGTGGTTTCCACCACTACTGTACTGCACCGGGTGAAGATGAGATGTGGTCTGGGCACGGCACTTGTGTGACTTGGGATGCTTGAGACATCAGGAATACAGGACTGCTGGTAGACTTGGGGTAAAAACATCTATGTGAGGTGTATTTAAAGTACCGCTCAGACTTACGATCTTACCTCTGGGCATCTGTCCTTTCTGTGATAAGTGGTCCAAAAGTACTTTAAGTACAGCATAGGGGCATTCAAATTCCTTGTTCTTTATTGCACATCCAGATTAGTTTTGTTCCTTAATATTGTTCCATTGTAGCTATCTTGTAACAGACAGACATCAACATGAGCTCTTTCTCCAGAGACAAGATTTTCTGTAACTTCATTATAGCACAGTTCTGTCAGGAAAAATATTTCTTTGCAACTCAGCACCACTAGTTTTAGCCTATAATTTCACTTTCCCCTCCATTTTAGTACCATGTTCAGGTGAGGAAAAACATGGTTGCTTCTTTTAATATGCAACAAAGTTGCAACAAAGTTTCAACAAAGTGAGGTTGCCATTTTTCAATTTTAAGGTTGATTGTTCAAGAAATGCAGCCTTCTTCTAAGAATACATCATTCAGTTCTCATTCTTGAAGTGGTAAATTAACTTTGATCCATAATTAATACTAGGAAAAAAAGTGTATTTTCTCTTTTTTTTTTTTTAAACAAATTTGAAATTCTTTGTTTGTTTCTCTTATGCCAGAAAACCAAACCAACACACAACTGAAAACCTCAGCAGTGAGTGTCATGCCCTCATGTGAGACTTGCACCTTGCAATGATTAAACCTGTGCATGGCTTCAAGTTTTAGTGGTACGGATACTGGTGGGGGGCGGGGTATAGGCAGCCCTTTCGGTTTGCACTGAAAGCACCTATTGCAGCACTGTGATTCAGACTTGCACTGGTGCCACATGCACCCGCAGCCTCTTCAGCAAGGTAAGAAGGAGGAACACAAGCCTTGTGTCCTCAAAAGCTGCAGCATGGGCCTTGTCCCTCCTGGGGAGGCAGGGGAACCCAAGGGCAGAGCTGCTCACCAGTCTCCCCCTCAGCAGGATTTGTTTCCATCTTGAGAAATGACATGTCTTTTCACCTCCACCATGAGGTATAAAACCCTCTGAATGCGCTTTCATGAAAAGAGAAGTCTAACTCAGACCTGAAGGCCTCTGAAACCTTTGTGAGATGTTCAGAGAAAGGAACCCTATTGTCCTGTCCATCCCAATGCGTGACCACTAGTAGTGGAGTCTCTAGATGCTGCCTGGATGCTGGGAACAGAGTGTTCAGCACCTGATGCCAGGGACTAGAGAGGTTAAAAGACATGACTTCAACCCTCAACTAGAGCAACACTTGGGGGGCCAGCACTCTCTCACTGCATGTGTGTCCCCTCTGGGATTCCTACCACTCTTCCATGGCCCTCTGTGCCATTTAAAAGGCCTTTGGCACGTTTTCTAAGGCTAAGTAGTGCAAGTGTTGTTTTGCTCAGCCTCCCACTTCAGAAGGCTGCTGTAAAAGCAAGCTAGGTCTTAAAAAAAAATGTCTACTGTTGTTGCATGCATTTTAGAAATTAACTTCAGCCCAAGGGCTTCTCTTCACAGTTGCATGCAGCACAGGGGCTGCATCTGTGTAAGAGTGGCTCCGCACCAGCAGAGCTTTGGGGGGAACAGTAGGTGCCAATGACCCAACACCTGTATCATGCATGCCTAGCAAGGGGTTATTCTGGACTAGCTCCCTAGCTGGATGCATTACACACATCCCAGAGAGCGTCTTCCATTGTAGTTTCACCCAGGAGGATTCTAGTTTGTATCCTCTGAGCCCACCTGGCAATGGAAAGCAAACCAACAGCATGACAGGGACATCTGGGAGAGTCACTTCAAAAGCGTGTGAGATGTGAAATGAAGCCCTAAGCACACCTAATGTAGGTCCCGATCTGCCTGTGAGCCTCCAGCATCCTCCCTTAAGTGGGCACGAGTAGTGTAACCTGGCACCTAGTTGGCTGCTTCAGAAAGCAGATTTGGAGACTTTGAGCCCCTTTGTTTCAGACTGAGCAAAGCACTTTGAAGTAAACATGCCTGTTGCATCAGGTAAAAGCCACTTCAAAATGGATTCAGCTGCATGTACCTGCGGGTGCGAATCGCCCGGCTCTCACCCGCTTCCCTTCGCGCCGAGGAGTTATCTCCCATCCTCGCACTGGAGGGATCCATCGACCCGCG
>VZTU01003523.1:0-10077 GCA_013400835.1 Zapornia atra | reverse complement strand
CTGGCGCGGCTGCGGCGGCGGCGGCGGCTTCTGCGGTTGCTGCTGGCCCTGGGCGCGCTGGCCCTAGGGCTCTGGGCCGCCTACCTGGAGCTGGTGGCCGCGGCGGCCGGCGGCGGGGCTCCCCTGGACAGCAGTGAGTTACCCCGCGGGGTCCTAGGGGAGGGCAAGGCAGGACGGGGGACTCCCGCACCGTCCCGTTCCGTCCCGCCCCGCCCCGCGCAGGCGGGTGCGGTGCGGTGCCGAGCTGTGCCGGGCGCTCCGTCCCGCTCGGGAGCCTGGTGCGGTGCCCGGTCCCAGGCCGGCCGGGGAAGAGGGGATGAGCGCAGCCCGCTGCCGGCAAGCGGGAGCCGCTCCCTGGGGAGCTCTCGGGACGGAGGTGGGTTCTTCCCCCCTGGAAGGAGACGGACGTTTGGGGTGGGGGTGTTCGCTTTTCCGCCTTCGGCCTGTCGGCTGCCGCCCTCCTCTCTCCCAGGAGAGCTGTCAAAACGTGACCTTGCTGGGAGTGCAGCGCCCGGAGTCACGGCTTTGAGGTGCGCCTTGCTCTCGGTGCTCTGGCGCTAACCTGGAAGGCAGCAGGGATGCTTTGAATGTCGCTTTGATGAGAAAAGCGCATGCAAAGGAGGAGGGAATACGTACCCTGGAGATGCGCGCCGCTCGCCTGGTAATGGGCTCGTTCTGTGCGAACTTTCAGCTGAGAGTAGGGCAGGGTTGACACGGGGTGCAGCTAGCTGCTTGCTTCCCTGCGAAGGGTACACCAGTTCTTTCCATCCGCGTCATGTGGGGCTTTGTGCTTCAGTTACAAGAAAGTTTTGAATGACCCAAGGTTTTATAAAAGCTGTTGCTCTTTTAAAAATAGCATCCATGCTTAGTGACAATATAACTGAGTAGTAGTTTTCCGAATACATGTGAGCATCTAACTATTAATACTTTACAGCATCTTGTCCCTTCATTACATGTTGTAAAACCCCCTCATTCTTACTCTCGTGGGGCAGGCTTGGTTTCAGTCTTAGAGCTTTACACTGCGGGTGCTCAAGGAGCTCTGTGAATATGTACTCCCCCAGAGTCCATTACAGGACTTCAGCTTGTCCTGTATTATATGTAACACTAGGACTAAAACCACCTATTTATTGTTCCAACAGTGGGAGAGATCTGATTCCTTTGGCTAGGATAAATCCCGTGGTTATAATCTGCTTTTTATGCCTGGGGGATTAGTTGGGATATGAGAAGATGGGTTGCAGTAGGAGTCTAGGTTACACCTTTCACGTGGTCTAGCCAAGCCTCTCACCATACACTGCTTTGCCAGATCCCCCCAAAGATCCTTAGAGAAGGCTGCAGAGGACTTGTGCGGTGCAGCAAGGGAGCAAACCAACTGCTCAGAGGTATTTAAAGTAGTGTTTATAAGGAGAGAGGGGCCGAGTCAGGTGTTTGGAGCTGTGCAGCTGACAGTCCTTTTGCTGCCAGTGGCCATGTGAAGGGAGAGCGAGGGGCTGGAAGAAGCAGGCAGAGAGCACGACGATGGGAGAGATGCGCGGGAGCAAACAGCTCCTCTGATGAGCTGGGTTCTTCCGTTTCCCTTCTAGACGGGGTTATTTTTACTTCTTTATTGTAAGTCATTCTGGTTTAAGATTGAAACTGGAAACGGTGACATGACTGTGGTAACTACCAACAGAAGATGAGGAAAAGAGTGACTTTATATTAAAGTTCAGTAATATAAAAGTCAAGGTTCTCCCAAATCCACCAGAGATGTTGCCACTCATTGCGCATGGCAGGTATGTAAATGCTGCTGGGTGGGGTGGGTAGGGTGAAACTCTCTGGTAGGCACCTCTTTGCAGGCTCAGCAGCATCATGGAGGGAAAGCAGCCGTGCCTGGAGAGCTAAGGCTCTGTGGGTGTGCTGGGCACTTGGCATCATGTTTTCCTGGCATCGTGGGCAGGATCCTGGAACCTGCCAACAGGAGGAAGGTTAACCTGTGACCCTCCCCACCCTTCCTCTTGCCCCTGTACCTCTAAAAGCCTGTTTTGTTTTAAGAGAAATCAGAAGTTGGAGTGAAAGACAAATAGTATTTGTTTTCTCTTGGCTGTTAAAGCTAAGTAATACTTCCTTCTCTGGGGACTGGAACATTTGTGACTCCACATGGTGACTCTTTCCAGAGATCCCAGGGAACTGGTGTAGGAGGGACTGACAGTTGGAGCAATTAATACTTCTGCACTCTCATTCTCTGCATTGCTTTAAGTTCTGTGTCCCAGGTGGGCACCCTACTGTAAGTCACACCTGGGGCCAGCCCAGAGCTTCCACCTCAACTTTTCTGATGCAACAATCTGCCCAGTTACTGCTGTTAAAATGGCTGTTTATTGGGTAATTTTTCTGGGCAAAAGGCTAAGAGGGTTCCTCCACTGAGATCAGAGAGCTGAAGAGCTGCTGGGGTGGAAGGAGACCTACAGGCGATTGCTCTTTCCATCTCTGATGTCTGTAACAGACTTTCTTCTTACCCCCTGAAAGGCACTGCTGGACAGCCTGTGTATGGAAAGCCAAGTCGGTTTTCTTTTTCCACAGAAGAGCGCCCTCTTCTTGCAAGCCTGTAAGGAGTCACAGAAAATACTCCCTTTCCTCTCAGCCACGTCTGGGATGGAGCACAAGCCGCTGGGTTGCCCCCATGCCACCCCTGCTCGCGGATCAGCGCCTTAGAGCAAGTTTTCAGACACAATGGATCCTCCCCCGCTTTAAGCTCTCCTCTTCCTCTTTCCCCACCAGATCAGTGCGTGGTTGAGGAAACAAACATCAGACGGCCTGGGTGTGGGTGTATGAGTAAGAGATGCTGAAAAATCAAGGCCCTGACGGTCCTCCCTTGACGTATATGCAGCTCTATTATGTAACAAAGTGAAGCATATAAATTAGTTTGGATGTAAGACAATAAAGGGCCTAGGAGAATATGCTGTAATCATCGGTGCCCATTGGTTTCCATGGCGCTGTATAGCCATGTGCTGGGAGAAGCTCTGTACATGAGGTCCATTTTGCTGCTATGCTCAAGTTGAAGGTTGAGGGTCCAGCCTGAGGTGCAGAATTTGTACTTGGTACACACCATGGGTACTGTGGGGTTCACTCATGCCTGTGTTGATCTGGGCCTTTTTCTAGCTGTCTGGGAGGTTTGGGATGGACTGGACAGGGATGGATGATAGCACAGGCTTTCAGGGGCAATAGCTTTCCTTTGAAGGGGATCTGAAATCAGCAGTTGATCTGGTAAAGAAATTCTTTTTTTTTTTTTTTTCTTGTGTCATGACTGCATGAAGGTATTCCTACATGTTCTTCCCAGGGAGCTTTCCTGGCAGGACTGCTCTCTCACAAGCAGGAGGGTGTTTCTGTGTTTCTGTTCCTGTTGTGCCTCTTTCTTTCTACCCTCCCCCCCACTGCCTTTCTTTCCTCCTTTCTTTCTTTCCCCCTCTTCTTCCCCATCACCCCCTGCTGCCCTGTAGGTATTTATAAGAATCTTAAACACGTTTACAGCTGAGCAAGCTGATGTGAGTTGAAGATGGGTACAACTACCACTCTCCTCACGTTAAATGTGCCCTGTTGTCATCTAAAACAAGTTGTAACAGGCAGGACACTGCCTCCCTACCGAGGAACCCGAGGAGTTGGAGACAGTCTGTTTACTTCTGGGGCTGACGGGTACCAACCTCTGTCGAGTGTGCTCTCCAGCAGAAATGTTTGTCTTGTCTAGAAGGTGCTACCTGGCACGCTTTGCTCCCACACGTGAATGCTGGAGATGGGGAAACTTCTTTCAAAGAAATAAGGATGAGGTGTTGGGGACAGAGAAAATACTAGTACAGCACAGTGCAGCCAGGTCTGGAGAGTTAGTCTTGCACTCTGCCTTTATTGGTGGGTGATGGCCAGCGATAGCACAAGGGGCAAGGGGTGCAAGCTGGAGCATAGGAAGTTCCATGTGAATATAAGGAGGAATTTTTTCACTGTGAGGGTGACAGAGCATTGGAACAGGCTGCCCAGAGAGGCTGTGGCGTCTCCTTCTCTTTAGACGTTCAAAACCCACGTGGATGTGTTCCTGTGTGATTTTAGTCTAGGTGATCCTGCTCTGGCAGAGGGGTTGGACTAGATGATCTTTTGAGGTCTCTTCCACCTCCTAACGTTCTGTGATTCTGTGAATGTTGTAATGCTGCTGGCTTGGCAGCATGGCTGGAAGGGGCAAGGATGGGTCTTCCTCCAGAAAGAAGCCTACCCTAAGACACTGCCTCTTCCCAGAGCTGCTGCAATGCTCTGTTTTGATAGAAAGGCTGGTGGGTCAGGGAGGTGATCTGCTACCTGTTTTTCTCTTTTGTTCCTTGTCTTGGCTGGTGTCAGTGAGCTGTGTTTGTAGGCAATAAGGATGTGCAACAATCCCCCTTTGCTTTAAAACCTTGTGTCAACATAGTAAAAGCAAATCCCGATCCCTGAAGGTACTTGGAGGTGAGGTCATTCTTAACTGTTGCTGTGCAGACTCTGTTTTTAATGCTGCAAAGACCATGGTCTCTCAGGAGACTATAAATCACTTACAATAATTGCTTTCATTGCAGGTGTGAGTGTCACACTGAGCCAGGTACAAGCAGGATGTGCAGGAGTAGATTAGATTGCGGGGAGGTGCAGCTTGTAGGAACAAGTGATAGGGAGTTCCTTCTTTAACCCACCTCTCCCAGTTCTTTCAACCTACCCCTGTTCCTCCACATTTTATTGGTGTGTGCAAGTAAAACTGGGAGTGTGTTTTCTTCCTATGACTGTGTTTTCTTCCTATGACTGTGACAAATGGTTTCTGCCTCACTTCTAGCATCTCAGACTGCTGCTTTTCTAACTCAGTCCCATTCTCTTAAATGAGAAGTAGGAGAGGTTCAGGAGAAACTATAGAGATGCACGAATAAAAAAGTTGTTATGGCAAGACTTCCATCCCCCCAGTATGTACATCCTGCCCTTTTCCTTCCTCAGAAAACTGGTTTCTTGCCCCCCCACCATGGTGGGCTCTCTGATCTTCAGACATCAAGGCCACTACCAAGCAGCATGAGTTGCTCAAAAACTGACCCAAGTGTTGGTGCAAATGGGCAGGTAGCGTGTGTGTGTGTGTGTGAGAGTGAGTGTGTGAGTGAGAAAAGCAGCTGGCAGAAAGCCAAGTTGCTCATTTAACACAGTGCATGGACTTCTCCAGCCTCCCTGCCCAGGCAGCCTCAGCAGCAGCTATGCATCAGGGTGAGTACACCTACACATGCCGGTCTGTGTACCTGCAGGCGGGATGGCTTCTGCAGCCGCTCACACACAGGGTTACCTGCCTGAACATGCATGGCATCGCTCTTTTGCATAGCTAATTGCACAGAAGGTTACTGAGTGCCCGTGAGGAGAGACTGGACCACGTGGCTCTCAGGGGTGGCTGAAGGATCTGTTCCTTCTCTCTGGAAACTGTTAACGCAGAGGAAAAGTTAAACCAGGCCCCCAAAGCACCTCGTCCTGACTGAAGAGGTGTTGGCAGCAGGGGAACATTCATACTGTGAATGCTGCATGTGATATGTCTGTGTTTTTGAGGGCGGTAGCAAGACCCTTGTTCACAAAGGATGCTGTTCCCCAAAGTGTATCGTGGGCTGCTGCAGCTGTGGGGAGAAAGATGGGCAGGTGGGGCAGATTTGTCGCTTCCAGGCGGTCAGTTCAGTCTCCCTGGAGGATGACCAGAAGTGCTGTCACATCTTGCTCTGTGCTTGTATAGCTACGTGAGTCAGCACCCTCAGACCCATGCTCACAGCACAGACTGCAGAGAAGCTAGGGTCACTGAGAGCATTTTGGATCGTACTCTAACTTGGTTGTGAGGTTCACTGACACAGCAGCCAGAGGATGCCTGGACCTCATGCTAGGTGTGCTGTAATTGTTTGGGCCAGTACCCTTTCACTGCTGCTTGGACACATCCTGCAGGTAGTGGGCAGACCTGTCTTTTTCTCACCTCTTGACTTGAAGTTACATAGGGATCTGTTTCTTAAATAACCTTTTTTTTGTGAAGCAGCACCGGTTGCCTGGGTCTCTGTGCACTAAGTGAGAGTGGCAAGTGTGTGTTTTCTTGGAACCTGGCCCACAGTTTGTCTGGCCCCACGAAGATCCCAAAATAATTTGCAAAGATTAAGTATTACCATTATAAGTAAAACTCTTGCGCCATCCCATTATGCATGTTACCTATGATGGATTTGTGTAGTGCTGTGGCAACACAGCATGTATTCCCACACCACACTTTCCTGTTTTGGGACTGGATTAGGATGACCTGGATGTCACAGAGCAGTGCCCTCCTCTGCATCTCTTCTGTGCTGTGAGGTTGGCAGAGAAATGGTGTAGTAACATGAAGGCTCTGCCTTCTGTCGCCTCCAAGCTCAGGCAGATGTGACGGAAGAGAGGTGCCGGGAGGGATGACAGACGTTTTCTTTCATCAGGTGGTTTGGAATTACCAACGTCAGCAATATGGTAAAGGGCAGGAGCCTTCCCAGAAGACAAAGGTTGCCCTGTAGGTCATGGCAGTGGGGAATGGAGTGATGATGGTGTTCTTTCTCCAGTGTTTATGACTGTAGTCTCAAGAATCGGTGGGGTTATATATATTATGTTGTATTTTGTTTCCTTTTCCCATTTGCTCACACTGTGTATTGATGTTCCCTTTTCCAGTCACTTCCCAATTCAATTGATTTTTTTTCAGGCTTGCAGTAATAGCTGAGCAGGGCTTTCCAGAAAAGGAAAGAAGTTGTCTTATTTAGATGTAGTGTGTTATTTAAGAAAAATCCATATAGTGCTTTGGGTGGAAACAGATGTGAAGTGGGTCTTCAGATACTTATGCTTTTCATGATGTTAGAAATTTATAGTCTGTGTTTGCAGTCAGCCAGACCAAAATATACTGGAATCCTGAATAGAACTCCTCTGTAATTCTGCTTTCCTGAGAAGAATTTCACATGCCAAAGCACAAAGGCTTTGATACTCTTGATCTGGAGAGAGTCCCCTACACTTTAAGATGCTAAGATGGTCTGGGGCCATCCTTCTCCAAAAGCACCTCAGAACAATAATTCATGTTGGCATAATAAAGAATTTAAAATCAACTACACAGAATAGTGAGATTCAGTTACAATTAGTCTTTGAGGTGTTGGATCATTTCAGACAATTCAAAGATTGCTGGGTAGACCCATGAGTCCCCCTGAAGCATCAGTGGCCCTCTCAAAAGGCCACTAAATCAGATTTTATAATTTTCTAAGCCTAGTTATTTCAGCATTCTGTGACTATCTCTCATTTGAAATTGTTTTGAAGGGAAAAGCGGTCAATGTGACTTCTCATCCCCCTTGTTTTTGGAAGTTGGAAAAGCTGTAACCTATTGCTTCACGTTGTATGTCTATCTGATACTTTTGCCACATAGGAGTATCTCATCTTGTGTTATTTTTGCTATTCTGTGTCACTGTTTTCCACCAGAGACACAAATGCAAAGTTCCAGCCTTTGCATCATCTGTGGGGGTTTTCCTCCTTCCGGGTTTCCATCTCTATGACCTCGATGTTGATTTCAAGCAGTCTAAATATTCTTGGGGGGGGGGGGGGGTTCCCGNCAGTTGAGCCAAATATGAGCAATTGACAGCCAGTGCTACTCGGTAATGTAAAAGCACTGAACTCGGATCAAAGACTTGATTATGGGGCCTTCTGTAACAGGCGCAGTTTATCTTTTTGACTTTCTTTTTCTGCCAGCCCTCTGGACTGTGAGTATGAGGAACTAGTAGGCTTATATGGAGGCCTGTGTTTCACTGAAATTGTGTAAATTCCTGCACATTAGACAGTAGTTAATTGTCAGATACTGTTATATCCCATTTACCATAAAAAATTACTTCATCTGCATCACCACCTGTTAGGCTCCAGAATTGCCTAGTAGAGCTCTCTTGAAGTGAGGATAATCTACACTAATGATATGTGTATTTTTTCCTGCCATTCTAAATAAATCTGTTTCTGCCTTGCTTCAAGAGGCCACTTATTTCCATGCCATTAGCGTGGGCTGTTTGACTTGGCCCGTATATTTGGTGTTGGCAACTCTGCCAGCTTCCTCAGTGCTGCCGTTCATTCGAGCCTAGTTAAAATCTCCCCAGCCCTTCTCATAAATACTTCAATTCCTAAATTAGTTTTATTTAGATTTTGTAATGTTATTTTCTGTAAAACTGCAGTAGTCATGTCTAGGTGCTATTAACCCCATCTAAGCTGCAGAACAAAATTAATAATGGGCAGAGAGTATCTTGTCCAGACCACCCTGTACTAATAGTCTCAATTACCTGCTGCAGCAGCTCACTCGGTGTTAGCTGCCACAGTCTGTGCTTTGTTGTAAGCAGGCAGATTGGGAGGGGTTTATTTGTTTTAAAATCAGAAATGCAAAGCAAACATGCTATCTGCCAAAACCAAGTTTTCCTATCAAACCCGACCGAACTGTAATTTCCAGAGGTGCACCTTAGAAATGCATTGTCTGCCTAACAGGAGTAAAGATGACTCATTCTGCAATTGCCATGTTTTAAAAACATAAATGCGTGCCTACCTCAGAGGAAACTTTGTGAACAGCAATCATGACCCAGAGCCTGTACTCTCATGGCAACAGGAGCAAGTAGTTGCATCCTCCTAGGATTCAAAATAACACCCAAGCCAAGGTATTAAGAATTAATGCAATATTCAAGTCTTTCCAAGGTCATGTGTTGCCCCTTTCTTATTAGGAAAAAAAAAATTAAAAAGCAGTGCGAAGGTTTGTCCTTTAAACTAGAGAATAGAGCAATGGTGAATCTTGGAGTGGAAAGAAATCCTGCCATGCCATGCACCACTTGCTCACCCCTCCACTGGAGGAGGAACAGACACAGCCCCGTGGGTTGGGATAAGGACAGGTCACTGTCACAGCACTGTGCAAGGGGAGTGGGAGCAGTGTGTGTCAGAATACACACACGTGGTGATAACACAGGGTCCTTTACTGACCCAATGAGGTGATAGCACAGAGCAGTGATTGATGCCATGACCGACTGGATGCCTGTCCACATTTGGACTGTCTGCACTCAGACTGTCCCAGACCCCTCCCCAGCCAGACCCTTTTATGGGGCCATGATGTCCTGTGGTGTGGGAAACAGCCCAGGACAACTGGGCTTGCTTATGCTGGCTGCTTGGGGAAGTTGATACTGTCCTGGCTGGAACCAGGACACATGTCCAGGCCCCGTGGACCTCCCCAAGTGGCCTCTAACAGACTGCTTGCATTGTGCCAGCGCAGGGGCCCAAAGGACACAGGGTCCTCTCCTTTGCTTTCCCTGGGGGCTCCACATGGAGATGGCACTCCTCCGCACTCCAGGGGCAGGGCCAGGGGATGTGAAAGAAGAGTCCACGCAACACTTCCCAGTCAGCTATGACTTTATGGAGTCCTGGCAGACCTTATGCAGGCTGGCTGTGCCTCCCTTCCCACCATCAAGATGTCTGGATGCTTCACCCCCTGCAGCAACTGTTGAGCATGAGGGGCTGAGTCACTGGCAGGGAGCTGGGTTGGAAAGGGGGAAGTTACTGAGGATGGGGAAGTTACTGAGGACAGACAAGCTCTCCATGAGCCAGCAGTGTGCCCTCATGGCCAAGAAGGCCAATGGTATCCTGGTGTGTGTTAAGAAGACTCTGTCCAGCTGGTCGAGGTGACACCACATCTGGAGTACTGTGTCCAGGTCTGGGCCCCTCCGTTTGAAAAGGACAGAAAACTACTGAAGAGAGTCCAGAGGAGGGCTACAAAGATGATGAGGGGACTGGAGCATGTCTTGTATGAGGAAAGGCTGTGAGAGTTGGGTCTTGTTAGCGTGGAGAAGACTGAGAGGGGACCTTATCAATGCTTATAAATATCTAAGAGACTGATGTCTAAAAGACGCAGCTAGACTCTTCTCAGTGGTGCCCAGTAACAGGACAAGGCCCACCCCCACCCTGACCCTCCTTCTTCTCCCACAGTAGGGGATTGTTCAGGCCACTCAGCTCCCAGAGCAGCCATCTTTGGCCATGTACATCACCACTGCAGTGGCCTTCTGACATTACAAGCCACCTCACTGCCTTCTG
>VZTU01003519.1:12586-27453 GCA_013400835.1 Zapornia atra | reverse complement strand
TTCCCGCCTGGACGCCTATCTATGTAATATGAGATAGGGAGCCTGCTTTGGCAGGGGGGTTGGACCCAATGATCTCTTGAGGTCCCTTCCAACCCCTACGATTCTGTGATTCTGTGAGTTCCTTCCTCGGCTCCTCTTGCTGCCTGCCAGTCTCCAGCCTGGCTCGTAGTGCTGATGCTCTGCAGTTTGCAGCCAGCACCGTTCATCTGCAGGTCTCCGAGCTCTTGACAGCTATTGAGTTAATTAAAGTTTGTGCTCTCCCTTTGGGCTGAACCCCATTTCGGTTTGATGGAGATCTCTCCAGTGCTGCTCACTTACAGCCCAGTCCTCAGGAAGACAGAGGCATTTCCCATCCTGTTAATGGTGTGAGAGGGCCCCAGAGCATCCGTAACTCGGCGCTGCCTTCCAGGGTGCCATGCAGAAGGTGATTAATTGGGTTTTTACTGTCTGAAACTGCTGTGGGTACTCCCACAGCGAGATTCCCCATCTCTTTTCCTCACACTGTGTCCGCTCAGCTGGAACCCAGGACAGCAGGAGGTGTCAATTTAATGTTCCTGCAAATACTTGCTATGGAAAACTGTCTCACTCCTTAAATACAAATACACAGCTGCATGTTCGATGGGTCATGTGTCGGTGGGAAATGCCCCTGTTGAAAAACAGGAGCAGGACTTTGGTGATGTTTGCATGGCTTTTCCAGTCACCTTTGGTCCCCAGTGGTCCCTTTCATGTATAAATTACATACTGTTTAAATCCCAAAGCTGTCCCAAAATGTGGTTGAAGCTTATTAACAAACACCATTCATTTCAAAACACATTAGAGCATCTTGTAAGAGTGTCCCAAGGCAAAGCCCAGGTCTCTGTCCTGTCTCCAGCCCTGGAAGCCATGGTCCACTCTGAAGTACACTGCTTGTCCATGCCACCCTCCAGCCCTCACATCCCTGCCCCACTCGCTACCTGCAAGGCACACGTGCACCCCTGCTACCCACCTGGCTGCTTGCCCTGGGGGGTGTCAGGAGTGGACATATGAACTGGAACCAGCTCTGAGCAGCAGAGCCAGTGGCATCATTCGCTCTGTGCCAACATGGGAGCTGCTGTATCTCACACTTAACGTTTCCCAGACTGTACATGGAGTTACCAGGTATTTGCCAGGTTGCTTTGTTGGAAGAAGGATCACATCATTCCTGCTGGTGGAGGGAGCAATAAAGCGTTTAGCTTTGCAGGGCAGGCATTTGTTAGAGGTGTTTGTAACCCTGGAAGTGGTTTTGTGCATTGAGTATCCCCCAGCCAGCTCACAGAGCGTCGTGTCTGTCGGCGAATGGGGGTCAGTGTGTGATCCTCCTGGGCAGGAGGTGGTGGCAATGCCACAAAACAAGGGCAGCTTAGTTCGAGAATGAGAGTCCCTGCCCGTGGCCAGGGTGACAGATGCATCCCCCAGCACACGATGCGATGTAGGGACCTGACAGCGTGCTTGGGGAGAGGGGAAGGTGTGTTCTTGGGTGCTCCTTCCAAGCGCTGGGAGAGCTGGGAGTGTGGATGGGTGCTGAGCACAGGTGCTGAGCACAGAGCCCAGCTCAGGTCCCTGTGCAAGCACCCATTGTGTGGCAGGGAATGGCATCAGGGAATGGGAGGCAGAAGGCACACAGTCACAGGGGGGTGTCTGGCTTCGCTGGCACAGCCTGGCCCTGGCCCCCCTGCTCTGCCATGCTCCACACGGTGCCTGTGACCTGGCTTCAGTGGCTGAGCTGTGTTTGGACCTGTCCCACAGGTGCTGGGATGGAGCTCACGGGGCTGCTCTGTGTTTTGCTGAACACTCTGCTGGTAACGCAGGGATGTTTTAGCTGCTGCTGAGCTGAGCCCCTACAGCACCGGGGCCCTGCCTGCTCCTCACCTGCCAGCGAGGGGCTGGGGGTGCACAGGGAGTTGGGGGACACACAGCCAGGACAGCTGACCCCAGTGACCCAGGGGATACCCNGGGGGGGGACACGGCTGGGACAGCTGACCCCAGTGACCAAAGGGATACCCCATCATACCCTACACCCAGCTGTGCTCCGCTCGGCATGCAGGTTAAGTTCCTGCTCACCAGAGCACCATTACCTGACCTGGGGCTCGTGGTGCAGCCACCTCTGAAGTGCCCAGAGGTTGGGCTTCTCCTCATGGACCGGACCAGCCATGGCAGCTGCTTCTCAGCCACACAGCCTCCCAGTTAAAGTGGGTGTTTTCCAGGGACAGGCCTCGCAGCTGCCCAGGAGATGGCAGTCCTGCCTTTGGACAACGTGTGTGATTGTCCCAGGGTGGCACCAGATTTCCTGCAGAGCAGCTGGAGGCGTGCAGGGAAACCCATGTGCAGGGAAACCCAGGGCTGTGGGTCAGCTGAGTTTGGCTCTGCTGGGGGAGAAGAAGGCTGCGTGTGCAGGGACTGATGGTCCATCCTGTTTGGTGAGGCACCAGAACTGGTGTGGTGGCCCACCAGCAGTGAGGACAGCCTGTGCTCAGCAGGCGAGTGTCCCTGGGCACATATAAATGACAAACCTCAGCAACGGGACACTTCACTGTTGAGGAATTGTGCCCACAGGTGAGCTGGAGATGAGAAGTCCATGTGGCTTCAGCTCCTCCAGGTTTGGAGGATTTAATCTTGGGCAGGTGAGAGCATCCCTGTGAGGATCGAGCCCACTCACAGAGCCCGGCCCTCAGCTGCCTCCTTCCACATGGAGCTGTGGCCAGCACCTTTGGCGCTCACACAGGGAGTGTGTGATGGGAATCATCATCACTGCCAACCCCTGCCCCTAACAGGAGCCCCTGCTGCCCCCCCGCTCCCCACTTACTGCCCTCAGCAGCTGTTGTCCTTCCTCCTGGTCCTCAAACTCTCTCCTGCCCCTTCACCCAGCATCCCCAAGTCACCCCTGTCCTGCCCAGGGCTCCCCTTCTCTTTCCAGCCCAGCTCAGGGGCTGTGCCCCCTCGCCTGTCCCACACTCATTTGCCTTCATCTTCGTGGCTCCTCTGACCCCCTCTCCACCAGTTCCCCATCTTTCTTGTATTGGGGCCCCAGCTCTGGACACAGGACTCCAGCTGGGGCCTCGGGAGGGCAGAGCAGAGAGGGACAATCCCCTCCCTGTCCCTGCTGCCACCCCTCTGCTGATGGAGCCCAGGATCCCATTGGCCTTGCCAGCTGCCAGAGCCACTGCTGGCTCAGGGAAAGTCTCTCATCCCCATGACACCCAGTGTACATACACATCTTCAGATGCTGTTTCACCATTGGACCAAGTAACACCACCCCCATTACCAGATTTCTGCAGCTCCTGGGTCAGGAGCTGGGCACCAGCCCCGACACGTGGGCAGACACACTGTGTGCCACGGCCAAACCACGCTCCACAGCTCAACCCCAACCTCCCAACCCCCCAGCCAGGAAGGATCTGCTCACAGCTGAGTGTCGCCAAGGGGAAACCATGCTTTGGGGCCAGGTGGAACTGGGGGGGCATCCTCCAAGTTCAGGGGCCTCATGTGTACCCACAAACAAGAAGTAGGGAACTGGGGGCATCCTCCAATTTCCAGGGCCTCATGTGTACCCATAAACAAGAAGTAGGGAGCTGTGGCCACCTCTGTGCCTTTCCTTTAGCACCCGAGGGGCTGTGTGAGAAGGGAACCTCTCCCTTCTCTTTGCTGATCCCCACTTGGTAGAGAAATCGCTCTGGCAGTTTCTGGCTTCTTTTAGGAAGCATTTTTTATAGTCTGGGCATTGTCTGGGAAGTTCCTCCACGTTTCCATGACTGGGGAAGTGAGAGAAGTGAGGATACAGCCATCACCCAGCTCTCATGGTAGTGCTGGGCAGTGGCAAGAGGAGGCAATGTCAGGCTGCTGTTTAATCCCTTTTCCCTTTTTGGTGGAGCTTGGTGACCCCAGCTAGTGGACACAGTGCCTTGTCCTGGCACACTTCCTGTGCCCCTGCTGAGGAATTCCCTCAGGAACCCCAGGAGCCAGAGCCTTTCCCAAGCCACCCACTGCCTTTTGCCAGTGCAGGGCCACGGAGCTGGACCGCGGCGCTGCTGGAGCCATCCCAGCCTGGCAGGGACCCGCTGGCTCCGAGATGTGGCCACCAGAGCAGGGTGACTGCTGCAGCTGGGGCTTGGCTGAGCCCTGACAAGCCCGTAGCTGTAGCCAAATTATTAGGACAGGGTAGAAAGAAAAGTCCCTTTGCTGCCCACCACCTGGGAAGGTATTTCATGAGACAAGGAGCCTTGACCCCAAAATCTCTCCTCTGCTTGGAGAGTGCTGGAGCCCTGTGAGGCGGATGATGCTCTGCTGAGCTGACTGAGCCTGGCTCCGTGTCGCTGTGGGGCTGCACGTGCTGTGAGCACACATGAAAACTCACTGGCTCGAAACTAAAAGGGCATTAGAAGTGCCTCTTTGAGGGCTGGCCCCAGGGTGATACAAAGACATCTGCATCATCATCTTTCTTCCATCTTTGGGTTTGGTATGGGAAGGGTTTGTCTGGGTAGCTGGACTTTACCAGGGACGCTGGCAAACCCAAATGTCCTTGTGATTCATCCCTGTGAGCCCCTGTCCCCGCAGTGCTGAGGGCTGTCCCCCAGGGCCCCCCTGCATGGGGGGAGCCTGGCTCCATGCAGAGGTGGAGTACAGCAGGAAGGTGCCAAAGCTCAGCACAACTCCTGTGCTTGGTCATGAACAAGGGAGGGAAAAGGGTAATTAGAGCATCTGGACAACATTTTTAATTGTAACTCCAATAAGCCTCCCACCCCCCCTGAACAGCCCTTGTCTTGGAGTCTTGTGCCAGCCCCACCTTTCAAAGGCCATGTCAAACCTGTCTCTGCTGAAGAAGGTCCATGGCAACTGTGTCCACACACCATGAACGCCTCAAGCCTGTTTTCTCTGAGGACTTGCAGCACTTGCAGCTCACAAAGAGGTGATGAGATCAGCAGTGACCTGGCCTTCCTCCAAGGGGGCTCCTGACAATCCTGGCTATTCCCCAGACCGAAAATTCATGGGTGTAAAATCCACATGGCCGACCAGGAACCCTCCTTCCCCATCAAGGGAGACGGAGTGTTAAATTGTTCACTGTGGTTTAAACGAAGGGTGCAGAGGCACTGTGATACAAGCCCTTCTTTTCACTCTTGGCTGGCTGCTGGGTCCATTTGTGGCCCTAAAGCCCAGGTTTGGGGGATGGAAAGCGACAGGCTCGTGCCCCTTGTCCCTGAACTGCTGAGGCTGTTGGCAGAGCCGGCTTCCCGCGGGCTGGAGGCAGCAGATGGCATTGCTGCTCAACACGTCTGCTGCTTGCCAGGGGCCATAGGCTGCTCAGAGGGGTATGATCCCTGCTCCACACTTGCTAGCCACTACATCCCTCCTTTTAAAGCTGTTTCTTTCCCAATGCCCAGTCTGCACACTGGTCCGGAGCCGATTGGTGTCTGTTTCCTTCGCGCTCCTCTGCCAGCTGAGGGTCACACTGTGTCCTAGGGAGGAGATCAGGATGGCGATGTGGTGTGGTACCTGCCGTGTCCCACGGTGTCCTTTGGGCTCACAGAGCAGCAGAAGACATGCTCTGCAGGGATGAGAGGAGGGAAGGTGTCTTGCTGGGTTCCCAGGGGAACGAGACACCAGCCCTGGAGGGGCCATGGCTGCAGCCAGCCACAGGGACGGGGCTCTGCCTGGGGACACCCCGAAATGTTTCTGTCTCAGAGTTCACAGGAGCACCTTGCACAAGGTCTCTCTGACCATTCCTGTCCCCAGGGTCGGGTTTTCTGTCACATAGGTGTCAGCCTTTCTCCCCATGGCATCTGAGCAGCGCTGGATGCCTCTTGGACCCCTGCAGAGACCCAGGTCACAGCTGGGAGGGGTGGGATGTGCTGCAGGACCCTTGTTCACACAAAGAGGCTTAAACCGTAACTGCATGGGACAGTGTGGGGGCAAGTGGTGACCCAGAACTTTTAGTAAGGGAAAAGGCCAGTGGCCTCCTGGCTTTATGGCCAGATGGGGCTCTGAGATTCCTGCATGGGAGCAGGAAGTCCACACAGGCTGGGAGAAGGAAGGCTGATGGTCCCAGCCTTTGCTGACCACCTTTGTTTGCTTTGTACATGGTGGATTTTAATTAATAGCACATTTCAGAGCACCACCCATCACTGTCAGGGTCAGGAAGATCCTGTTTACTTGCTCCATCCCCTCTGCATGCAGGTTTGGAGTCAGGAGGTGTCTTGATAGGGCAGGTGGTCATTACCAGCTTGCTCTGTGTGGCAGCAAGTATCACCTCTGGTGCTGCCTGCAGCTGAAGGGATGCAGGAGAGCATCAGCACCCCCTGCTCACTCTGCCCTATGCCACTTTGACAGTCGTATTTATGCTGGCTCAGGGATGGTCCCTGCTTGGGTGAACTCCAGTGTTAAGCAGGGCCATGGGTCCCAGCAACAGCTTGGGAAGGAGAATGCAGTCAGCTGCTGGTTGTGTCTCACATGGGAAGATGAAAGCAAGATCCTTGTATCAGGCCTGGATAAAAGCAGGTGGAGTGGGTGAGCTGGTGTGTTATTCCCAGGAGCAGGGGCCACCCTTTCACTCCTCAAAATACTGAAACAGCCTCAAATTGCCCAGCAATGTGAAAGGGAAGGACAACATGCACACAGGCAGGGGCAGAGCAGAAGGATGATGGCTGGAGGAATGTTCATCAATACTGGTACCAAACCAAAGGCACGTGCACCAGGAAGGGCCCAGTCTCTGAACCAGGGTTCAGCAAGCAGCAAAGGGTTTGTAAATGGTGCTCTTTGTTACCTTTGCTTGTGGGCATGGAAGCCATTTAAATGGGAGGAGGTTCTTCTGCCAATGAGATGGGAACCCATGGCCCCTTTCTCCTGGTGAACATGGAGATGGGGTTTATCAGCTGTTATCTCTTGCCCATACTCTGATGATGTTAAATCTTGGGGTTCAGACTTTCCATCACAGACCAAGAAGGCCAGCAGCACCCTGACTGGTGTCAGCAGTGGTGTGGCCAACAAGACCAGGGTAGTGACTGTCCCCTGTCCTGGGCACCGGTGAGGCCACCCCTGGAGTTTTGGGGTCAGGCTTGGGCACCTCACTTCCAGAAGGACACTGAGGTGCTGGAACAGGGCCAGAGAAGGGACAGAGTGGGGAAGGGTCTGGAGCACAAGTCTGAGAGAACTGGGGAGGCTTAGCCTGGAGAAGAGGAGGCTGAGGGGAGACGTGATCACTCTCTACAGCTACCTGGAAGGAAGGTGTAGTGAGGTGGGGGGTTGGTCTCTTCTCAAGTAACAACCGACAGGACAAGAAAAAATGGTCTCAGGTTGTGTCAAGGGAGGTTTAGTTTGGATATTGGGAAAAATTCCTCCACCAAAAGGGTGGTCAGCATTGGAACCAGCTGTCCAGGGAAGTGGGGGACTCCCCATCCCTGGGGAGATTCAGATGATGTGGCATGTGGGGACGTGGTTTAGTGGTGGCCTTGGCAGTGCTGGGCTCACACTTGGACTCAACGACCTCTTGGGTCTCGCCCAACTTTAACTAACTCCAGGGTTCTCTGATTTGCCTTACACAACCCCAATCCTGGTTTATGGTGCTGGAAACAGGCATCAAAAGTGACACGTTCGGGGCAGTTAAAGTTTACGGTGTGTGCAGGCACACCATGGCCCAGATAGCCTGGGTTGGTCATCAGGATGTGCTTTCAGCTTCCTTCTGGGAGGGGAAAACACCACTCGCACCTCGCAGCTGGGAGACAAACATCCCCCACCTGGCAGATGCTCCAGAGGCCCATAAGGAAAAGTCAGGGAGAGGGAAGTGGCAATACCTGCTTGGGAGCGCTGTCCGTAACGCCGGTGGGGAGCAGCCGGCTGGCAGCAGGCAGGGCTCGCGGTGAGCACGGGGCGTTGTGTGGTGCTGGGAGCTGCCTCTTGCCTGCTGCTGCTCGGGGCTGCCTGGCTCCTTCTCCCCAGGAGGGTTGGGGGGCTTTTGTTTTGCCTTAGGGTGGGCTCACCCGGCAGCAAGGCCCCTTCAGCTGTAGACGGGCTGTCTGTGGTCAGGAGGCGAAGGGAGCTCAGCGAGTGTGCACCTGCCATGGGAGGGATCAAGGTCCCGGGGTCTGTGGTATCTACCAGGGCTCTGAAAGAGCATGGTTGTCAGGGTGATGCCCATGCCACAGGCCAGGCCCTCTCAGCAGATTGGATGGGGCTCCCTGTGCCTCCGTGGCCACCCCAGTGGATGCAGTTCTGGAGGAGTTACACAGAGCCATGGAGCGGGGATGTGGCAGTGGGGTAACATCCCATCCCTCTCCAGGCAGCGGCCCAGGCCTCACATCCCTGCAGGAACAAGCTACAAGAGAAAATGTTTTTTAAAGCCTCATGTAACTGTCAGAGTACACAGGGGAAAAACCTCCTGGTTTCTCAATTCACTTGTCCACTTTTCTGGAAATCCTGGTTTCCCCTCCAATGGCTGAGCCAAGAGTAACTCCAAGTATCTTGGGGTTACATGGACTTCTCTGTGCTCGTGTTTCCCTTCTCGCTGCCACCCCTCTACAGCCATCTCAGCCTCCCTGGGGAAAGCCCCCAGCCCCAGTCTCTCAGTACTGATGGAATTCAAATGAGTTGTTTTTCAGATGTGAGGCTTTGGAAAACGTGGTGTTTTCTCCGGGACTTTTTGCAGCCACAGCTCAAAACCTGCTTGGGCAAACGGTGCCATTTGTTGCCATGGGCTGGATGGTAGGAGTGGGGCCTCTATGTCATGGTGGCTGGTGATGCGTGGCTGCCCGGGCAGGGGACGTGCTGGGGAGCCCAGTTCCCACAGACACCGTTAGAAGAGGCAGGAGATTTCCCCAGCACTGGGTGCTCCCTGGAATGATGCCTGCTTTCATGTGGGACTCAGACAGAAATGCTTTTCTCTTTCAGCTGGCCCAGTCTCCCTAGCTCTGTTCCCAAGGTGAGCCCCAGATGTGACAAGCTGGACAGTTGCCACTGTTGCTGGGTTCTGCCCTGTGCCTGCTGTTGATCCAGGCGGTATTTGCTCTGGGAGAAAGCAGGGACATCCCTGGGGTCTGCCATGGTGCTGCACCCATCTCCTGTCCACCCCAGTGGGATGTGGCAGGAGGGGTACCAGAACCTGCTCAGAGTGGGGTCTCTGGGGCTGTGCCTTGCGAGGGTGGCTGGTGGGACCTCTGTTCCTGTCTCCAGGCACCTGCTGGTGCATCCCTGGGAAGAGCCCTGCTTGACACATGGGAAGTGGCTGGATGCCTTTGCCACTCCCAATGTATTTGCTCCGGTCCTGATAAGGGCTCTTATCGGAGCAGCCGAACACCCCTGTGGGGTTACAGCCCTGTCGTGGCAGCTCATTATGATAATGAGCCCTGACGAACCATCAGTGTGAGGTGCATTCCTCCCCTGGCACACAGAGCTATAAATCTTGCGACTCAAAGCACATCGACAGGGACTTTCTGGACTCACAAGTGTCCCCGTGGAGTCGGCATGGGTGAGTGTGAGCGCAGGGAGCGGGGCAGGAGCACGGGGGGTGCTGAGAGCTGCCCCTGGAAGAGCCACCCATGGCTCCCGTGGATGGAGGACTTGCCACAGAGGCAGGAGATGCCATGGGGCGCAAAGCAGGGCAGGCTCAAGGTCCACCTGCTTCTCCCAGGGCAAGGGAGAAGGTTTGAGAGGGATGTGCAGTGTCCTGGGGCTGCCTGCAGCCCCCAGCGTGAGGGCAGAGGAGACCTCAGGAGGGACTGGGAAGAGGAGAGGATACCTGATGCCACCCTGCCCCAAGGAGCAGGGACCAGAGGAGGGACAGACTGGCACTGGGTTATAACCAGGGCTGCAGACCTGGTCACGGTGCTGCACTGGCTGAAGGGACAGGGGCTCTCCACACCCCTCACCGCTCCAGCACAGGGGGCAGAACTTCAGCCAGGCTCAGGGTGCTGGCGAACCCGGGCACGGCTCTGCGCTGGGCTCTGCTGTGCTGGGGGCAGCAGGGCAGCCCTTCCCCTGCAGCCGGGTCAGTGGGGACAGGGAGGATGCTGCACAAAGCAGCAGCTCATCTCCTAGGCACAGCCCCAGGGACAGGCTGGCTCCCCGTCCAGCAGAGCTGCTGTGCCCGGGTTCTGTCCTGGCAGTTGTGAATCTAAGTGTGAAAGTGTTAAAAACACACAGTTGTGTTTATGGGGTGTGGGGAGCTCAGGCTTCCTGCTGCAACCAAGGGCTCATCCCTGTGTGTGTCCAAAGCAGAGACACCACTGGAAAAACTGTCCTTACAGATGGTCTGCAGTCCAACAGTGCTGTAACCCCCAGAGATGCAGCTGCCATGCCACCTTTAAACAAATGTTGAGATTTTAATCTTGGGATAACTACTAATATAATTACATTGAATCACATTCTGTTTATTTTTATGTGATCACAACTTTTTTACAGTGTTGATTTTCTTTGGGTGTTCCAGAGCATAGTGCAAGGTGTGAAGAAACCCCAGCCAGCTGTGCGGTGAGCTGGTGGGGCAGAAACTACTTGGAGAGGTTTCTGTGTAAAGATAAATGCTTTGGTCAGGGTTCTTCTGATCTGCAAAGCCATCTCTTGTGATTGCTTGATTTTGCTCCCAGATTTCCTGGGCACCTTGGGTCCTCGGGAGGCCTTGGGGCCACAAGGTTCGTGTCAGAAAGGCAGCCCAGTGTCACCCTCGCAGGTTTGGGGTGACTTGCAGCTGATTCACCTCATGGCAGCTCGTTTCCCGTCGCATGTTTTACACCAGTGGCTTGACTGTCACCTTATCCCTTCCTCCCCCAGCTCCCCACTGTGTTCCCCTCCTGTTCCTTGCCTGTGTGTTGGCTCTGCCGGCCCCACATCTCACCAGGAGTGTCCAAAGCCAAAACCTCCTCAGCCAACCTCTCCTGAATAACACCAGTTCTGCTCTGAAGGTGTTGGTGAATGGTAGGTACATGGAAGGTCTCCACCTCTGCCAGCAGCACGCAGCTAGGACAGCCTCAGGGTGGGATGTAAGGGAGGGCATCTTCCATCCTGGTGCTCTCCCAAGGCTGTCAGTGGGTCCCCAGCATCCCACAGTAGAAACCTGCCCTCCCTCAAACATTTGGAGGGTGTGGACATGGGATTTTGCAGTCACGGGCCTTTCTGCTCACACATAGGTGTGTAGAAGCCCCGTGGGTTTGCTCTGATCCTCTCCTGAGTCCAGGGCTGTCTGTTCCCATGTGTCCCCTGCTCCACGGGAGGGTGGTAGGAACAGTCAGTAAGAAGGATGCAGAAGAAAGAAAGGGTTCTCCTGCCACCAGCATCCCCAGCTGTTTCCCTTGTTCCACAGCTAAGAACCAGAGGAGTGGTCTTCTCTGGTGAAATGCCCTTGTCTGAGGGTACTTCACCAGGCTGCACCATTCCCTGTCTCCCCCTCAGCCTTGCTCCTGGGGTGCCTGCAGTCCCGGGAGGCTGGGCACAGCTCCCGCAGAGGTGGGAGAGGATGGCTAATGCCCACCTGGCTGAGACAACACAAAACAACCCCGTGCCCAGTTTCTGGGGCCACAACACACCATAAATAGCTGGAAATGGAGACTACAGAAGACAAAGGCTCCTTTCCCAGCCAGGAGAATGATCAGAGGTGTAAAGGCCCTACATCTTACATCCTGGATTCCACTTCTGGGGCCAGAAAGAGCCTCCTGATGTGAGCTCCAGGTTTCCTTGGTGTCATTCTGCCCCCTCATTTCTAAATTTCTTCTCTCCTGTTGCTTCCCATGTCCCAGGTCAGCTCCGTCTGGTGAATGGCTCCAGCATGTGCTCTGGCCGGCTGGAGGTTTGGTACCGCGATGAGTGGGGAACGGTGTGTGACGACGGCTGGGACATGAGAGATGCCGCTGTGGTGTGTAGGCAGCTTGGCTGTGGGGAGGCAGTGTCAGGCCAGGGGAGCGCTTATTTTGGGCGTGGATCTGGGACCATCTGGCTGGATGACGTTAACTGCAATGGGGAGGAGCAGCTCCTGACTGAGTGCTCGCTGCCGGCATGGGGACAGCACAACTGCGGGCACCAAGAGGACGCGGGCGTCGTGTGCTCAGGTGAGGGTGGTGTTCGCACCGATCCACACTCCTCAGGCAGTTCAGGTCTCATCAATGTCTTGGTGTTGCAGAACCAGCCACAGGACTGTGGGAGGTGCCTCTGTCATTGCACAGGATCTTACTAACTCACCCTCCTCCCTGCTGCCCCAGGTTTGCCCAAGGACTGCAGCGATTTTCCCCCTGGCAGCCCCAGCGGCGTCTACGTCATCCACCCCACGGGGCTGCACCCCATCGTGGTGTCCTGCGAGATGAACGTGACGGGCGGGGGCTGGACGGTCATCCAGAGGAACCGGCAGGACACCGAGATCACCTGGGCCGAGTCCTGGAGCACCTACAAGTACGGCTTTGGGAACGTGCACACTGAGTACTGGCTGGGCACCGAGTACATCCACCAGATCTCCAAGCAGAAGGTCTATCAGGTCAGGTTTGTCCTCCAGGACTCTGCAAACAACACCCAGTTCGCAGACTACAGTCTCTTCAGCGTGGAAGACGAGTCCCAGGGTTACCGGCTGCGGCTGGGGACGTACTCAGGGACAGCTGGGGATGCCATGACCTCAACCAGTCCCAGCACCATGCACGACAACATGAAGTTCTCCACAAAGGATCAGGATCTGGACACCTACAGTGCGAACTGTGCCTCCAGCTATGGGGGTGGGTGGTGGTACTCAGCCTGTTATTCCGTACGGCTGAATGTCAAGGGGGGTATGACATGGGGCAGCCTGTGCAACGGGAACTGCAAAGCCTCTGCCATACTCATCAAACCGATTACCTACTGCTAGGGCCTCGTTGCTGTCTGTCGGCATCTGGTGTGTGGCCAGACACCTCTCTGACAGTCCCTTTGCTGGGGGGAGCAGAGCGGGGGTCCGTGGGGGGCACCCTGTGTGCCAAGAGATTTTTCTTTCCCCTCTTTCTCAGAGTTTTCCACTTCCCTTTCTGGGTTCTTCCCCTGAGAGATGTTTTTATTTTAATTGCATTATAATTAAACTAATACACTGCATCCTGTGTGCTTCTGAAAAATGCCTGCTTGGGGAATAAAATGTGCTTTGGAAATGTAACACCTGGATGATCATCCCAGAAAAAAAAGTCCTTATTCCTAGCTGGATAAATCATACCTTTCCAAGCTGTGTAAATCAGTCTCTTCGGGGTGTCTGTCACCACCCCTTTACCTGGATAAAACTTCCCTAATTCCCAGTAAGTCCTAATTAACCCCACTGGCTGAAGATAAAGCCTTGAGACTTACCCCAGGGAGGGGTCTTCACCCCCACCAGCCTCTGTTCAGGGGCTGTTAAAACCTCCAGTAAAATCCTGCCTCTGAACCACCAGCTACAACCTGCAGATACCTGCTCTGTACCCTTGGTGTGTCTGAGTGGGACTGAGCAGCTGTATGTGGGCACTGCCAGGTCACTTGGGAAAGAGATCCATGGGATTGCAGGGAATTGGCAAATAGGGAATTAGTTTTAATAAAACACAGCTGCATTTGAACAGAGATGCTGCAGCTGCTCTACAGGACACCAGACCTGCCAGCATCAAATGGGATGCACCTGTCCCAGAGTGGGAAAAGGATCCTGGGGCAGGAGTTAGCAGGGCTCATGAAGAGAGCTTTATAATAGACTTGAAGGAGGAAGGGGGTAAAACTGGGCTGCTAGGAATAAACCTGGGGGAAGCATAGCAGGGTTTGTAGGATGGTGTGCTAGCAAAGACTCTCGCTCTGCCATCCCAGTTGAGATGGGAGCTGGAGATGCAACGGAAAACAAAGAGGCAAGGGTTGTTGCTAGGTCAGAAACCATAGAAACACCTGAGAAGGGTCAGGTAAAAATGAGGGCCCATGCCCACAGATCGGTGTTGGGATCATCAGCTGGGGCAGGGCACTTGTAGCGATGCAGGCAGGGTGGGCAGCAAGTAAGGGGAGCTGGAGTGCAGCAGGAAAGCTGTGCCATGGTGGTTGCCACAGAAATGGGATGCCTCATGACTGCAGAGCCATTGCTGATGGTTGGGATGGGAGATGGTGTAGTGGTTCAGTGGTGTAGTGCTGATGGTTGACTTGATGATCTTGAAGGTCTTTTCCAACCCTGATGATTCTGTGATTCAAGGTTTTGATGCCAGAGAAGCTTCAGGGAAAGACAGGCACTGCTGGGTGCTTTGCACAGCCCTGCCACCCACGGCTGCTGCAGCTCTGAGGACGGAGGGGCTGTTTGGTGCCACCACGGCCCCTGGCTAGGCAGGTGGGGCACCTGCACCCAGCGCTCCATCCAGCCCCCTCACTAGTCCCCAGTGCTCCTACCAGTCCCCAGCACTCCCACCAGCCAACCCCAGGAGTGTGTCCTGGCACAGTCCCACGGCATCACCTTGCCTCATCACTGTGGGGGGCTGTACAAACCCTCCCAGCTCACTGAGGGGGAGCTGCCATCCCCCCGCCCCATGAGCTCTCCAGCCACAGCTCGGGCACAGGTCGCTTATGGCCAGCTGAGTCCTGCCAGGTCCCAGCTCCCCAACATCACCGACTGCAGGGTGGGAAGGCTCTGGCCATGATGTTCTGCCCTGCTGCCCCTGGAAGCCCCATGGCTCTGGCCCCCTGCTGCAGAGAGCCCAGGCTGAAGACTTTTGGGCTACCCCAGCCCCTGGGCTCCCCAGCCCCTCAGGGCCTTGAAGCATCAACCCCCACCCTGGGCTCCCAGGGAACCCTGGGGACCACCCCTATAGTGTGATTCGATTCCTCTCAGAGGTGCTCTGACCTCCTCCAGTCCTTGCTGCAGGGTGGGGTATGGAGTGGAGCAAGGGGAGGGTGAGTCCCAGACAGGGGATGCAGCAGATGGACACACCCACCCACCCACC
>VZTU01003519.1:0-12328 GCA_013400835.1 Zapornia atra | reverse complement strand
CAAGTTCTGGCTCCAGGGTTTATTGCAGTTGATTTCTCCCACCATACGTTGTAGAGCTGGGGGGGGGTGGTGGTGGTGCGAGGCCTGAGCAAAGCAGGGATACACTGATACACAGGGAGGGGAGCTTACACTGTCTCCCCATCCCCAGGGCAGGAGTGGACCACCTGCCCCAAAGCAGTGCCTGTGTCCCAGTGCTGGCCAGCACCGCAGCACTGCGTGAAGCTGCTGGCCTGCCCAGGGCTCTGGGCAGCTGCTCCTGTTCCAGCTGGTGCCAGCACAGGAGCTGCAGGCAGAGCAGGACGTGCACTGGGGCTGGCACAGGGCTGTTGGCAGGCATGGGGACAGGGCACTGAGCTGGGGCTGGTGGCCAGGCGCTGTGGCACGGTCAGCACACGTCTGTGGGTTTCACCAGGATGAGGGAGGAGGTGCAGTCGCCGCTTGGGCAGACTCCTGGCCAGAAGATGTACCTCTTGCCATTGAGCAGGATGTTCTGGCACTTGTCATACCACCAGCCCCCGTAGCTGTTGGCACAGTTCCCACTGTGCTGGTCCTGGTCCCTGTCAGATGTGCTGAACTTCATGTTGTCATGTATGCCCCCATACTTGGAGTGATAGCTGGTCAGATAGTCCTCCCCATCCCCGGAGAAGCGGCCCAGCCTCAGCGGGTACCCGCTGGCCTCGCTCTCCACGCTGAAGATGTCGTACTCGGCGTAGTGGGTGGCGTTGGCCTTGTTCCTCACCACGAAGCGCACCTTGTAGGTGCCCTGCTGCGTCAGCAGGTGCAGGTACTCAGTGCCCAGCCAGTGATCGCCCTGCACGTTCCCGAAGCCGTACTTGTAGGTGGTCCAGGACTCCTTCCAGGTGATTTCGGTGCTGTAAGTGTTCCTCTGGACGACAGTCCAGCCTTTGCCTTCGGTGTCCATGTCGCACCAGACCACGCGTGGGGGTGACCCTGCCGGCTGGATGACATACACCCCGCTGGAGCTGGTGTTGTGGAGGTGGCTGCAGTCTGCGGGGAACCCTGTGTCATCAGATCAAGAAAGATATGAAGGACCTGTGCTGGAGAATGTGCTGGCAGGTTACTGTGGGGCAGCTCTACCAGAGCTGCTGATGTTGGATCTCGCTGGGTGTTCTACAACCAGTGGAACATGTTTGAAACACCCCTGATCAGCTGGGGCTGGAAGGCAAGGATTGCCCTTCTTGGTGGAGACCTGCTGTCTGTGGGGCTGGTGGTGTGGGGACCCTCACCCCCAGCCCCTCAGAGCCTGGCTGTGCTCAGCAGTGGGCAGCATGGCTGTGCCCAAACCTGGCAGCTTGTCAGCTGCCCCCTGGCACACTACTCACCTCTTTGGAAGCTGGCAGCACATGCTGGGCTCATGCAGAGGAGAAGCATCGCTGTCGCCACAGTCAGGAGGACAAGGTCCCTGTGGAGCAGACGTGTCCCAGGATGGAGCCCTGGGGAGGAAATTACCAGTCACTGTGACGGTCCCTGAGCAGCCCCTAGCCCCAAGGAGCTCGTGCCAGGGAGGGCAGAGCCCTGGGTCAGGAGCAGGGGAATCCCGGGCTGGCGGACGCTGCAGCTTCAGTGCAGGCTCTACCCATGAAGGGCAGCAGCAAGGTGAGAAATGTCTTTGTCACCCTCCTGGTCAGTCCATTCCCTGCACCAGACAGCAGCCTGCAGTCACGTTTTGTCAGGGTTCTGCTGAATGTGGCCCCTTTGTTTTGTTTTCCTTCTGGTCTGGATGCGAAAGGAGACTTTTGTGGGGAAGACACAGGTCTGCTAAGGGCATTCAGAGCAAAGAGGTCACAGCGTGATGGCCCAGTCTGGGGTATGAAACCTGGTGCTCTGGGGACACGGCGTGGATGGAGCTCACAAGGTGCAGGAGAAACCCAGCCACAGCAGAGAGCAAGAAAGAGACAGCTGAGTGGAAAGGAGTGGGATGGTCACCGGACAGTTCCATCAGCACCCATGGTCCTGCTGCTGTCACTTAGCTGGGCTCTCTCTTGCATCCCCCAGAGCTGTGAGCATGGCAGGAAGGGAGCTGTGAGGAGGAGAACTCACCCATGGCCAGGTGCTGCTGAGCGGGCGCTGGGAGCCTGAGCAGTCAGTCCTGCGGCTCTCAGTTCCATGCTGGCCTCGTCCCTTTATACCTGGGTCCCTCCCCCCACACACCTCCTCTGTGTGAGCATCTCAGCTCCCCTGTTTATGGACAAAGTTAATCATTCTGTACCCACCTGGCAGCTCCTCTTGATTCAAGATTACACACAGAGGCCCTAAGGGGGATTTTCTGGGGAAAACCCGCTGCACTCCAGCCCTCCCAGCTGTGGGGCGCTTATCGGCTGCAGGACCTGCCCAGGAGGTAAATCTTCTGGGGATCTGCCAACTGTCGCAGGGCAATAAAGGAACTAAAGGAACAGGGAAAAGCAAACGGAAGGGGAAGAGTGTGGACCCCAAGGGCATAGAGGAGATCTGTATCATCCGGCAATCAAAGAGGGTAAAGCCTATGGGCAATGGTTTGTCAACAGGCACCAGCCCCAGTGTGTCGTGACACTTCTGCAGTGGCTGGACATCTGTCTCCTGCTCCTTCCCTGCTGAGAAGTCAGACCTGTAGCTGGGCTGCAAACCCTGGTGCCTTTGTGCCCTCAGTTCATAGAACAGAATCATAGGGGTTGGAAGGGACCTCGAGAGACCATTGGGTCCAACCCCCAGCCAAAGCAGCCTTTCCTAGGGGCCATCCCATCCAGATGCTTGGGACAACAACAGGCTGGGGGTGTCTGTGCAGTGCCCCTTCCCTTCCTGAGAAAGGAGCTCAGGAAGGCTGTGCTGGCTTCCTGCTGCGGGGTGGGCATAGCCCCCATGGCCAGGCCCAGGCTGGGGGCTGTCCTGTCTCATGGCCAGCTGGGCAAGCAGTGGCTCCAGCTGTTGGGACCACATCTGCCAGGGGAGGTTCAACTTGTTCCACAGACTGCCGCAGGGTGTTTCAGTGAACCCTCAGTGCTGGGTTGGAGTCTCCTCCTTGTTCCCCTTCTCCTTCAGTCCCTCCTTTCATATGGTGTCTCGGGGGCATTGGCAGGGCCTCCTCATCCCCCTCCTCTTGTCTGGCTGTCAGTTGTGGGAGCAGCAGGCTGGGCAGCCCTGTGCTCACTGGCATTGCGGGCAGTGACAGACCGGGAGGTCTGGGCACCTCGGCTTCGGTGCCAGTGCTTTGGAGGGTGTGGGGGGCCAACCCCTCTCCTGCACGGCGTGGGGGGTCTGGAGGGACTCTTTTTATCTGTTTGAATTTGGCTGCCCCAAATGTATCAAAGAGAAATGCTGCAGCCTCAGGTTATCTATTGAGGGGCTTCAGATTGATTATCGATTATCAGATTGGTTATCGATTGAGGGGCTTCGGGGAGCCAGAAGAAAGGTGCTTGTTTAGAGGGAACTGCTGAGGACAGTCTGGGGTCAGGTCCAGGTTTGCCAGGAATCCTTTCTTCCGTGAACACACACTCATTTTGGAGCTAGCAACTTTTAGGAGGGGCTGGTGTAGGGCAGGAGAAGGAGCGTCCTTTGGTGACAAACATCCTCCTTGCTGCACAGGGAGTCACTTGGTATTGGGGTAATGGGGAGCAGGCACAGGGCAGGGCACAGCCAGGGGCTGGCAGGTGACAAGGTGTGCTGGCACTGGGACCTTCACTACCATCTGCTGGTCGCTCGGGGGATAGCAGAGGTGGCAGTGCCACACGGGGTGAAGGACCTAGGGATGAAGACAGCACGGGGACAAATAGCAGCAGCAGAGCCTGGTGGGTGCCCTGTGGAGCTGGGGAGCATCCTGGGGCCAGCCCAGGGACATCTCACCAGCTGCTGGTGTCAAACCACTGATAAGTCCCTCACCCTGGTCCTGTGTGGGTGTCAGGAGCCAGCGTCACCAGGCTGTGCATGGCCTTTGCTAGCACTTTCCTCCCGTCCCTGTGCATCAGCCTGGACCTCTCAATGTCCACGAGCATTTATTCTGCTTAACCCACAGCTGCCTTTTAATCAAGTCCGCAGCCAGCTCTGTGGCGAGCTGCTCCTCAGGTTACCCAGAGCTGAGAAATCAGAGCTAAACCCTGTAGCAGACCCTGGGCTCCAGCACTGGTGCAGCACCCCCTGGAACCAGCCCCACAGCGGTGCTGGGGCAGCGGCACCACCACAAGTGTGGCTGCCTTGTGGGATGAATTCAGTGGCAGAGGGCTGGCACTGAGCAAAGCAGCCGCATCGCCGTGGGGATACAGGGCTGGGGGTGAGGGGGTGAGGCTGCTTTACTGCCCTGGTGTGCAGGGGAACCGGGGTGCAGTGTTAGAGAGCACGGCTCCCTCCCGCCCGATGCACCATGCTGAAGTAGGCAGACCCCCGGTGTGTCTAACAGAGATCTCCAAACTGGCCCAGGTCACAGGATGTGCCTGCAGCACTTGGCATCACCAACAAGTGCCCCTGATAGGGGTTTTGCTGGAGTCGGCGATGGGATGTGATCATGGGATGTGATCATGGGATGTGATCATCCCATTGCCGACTCCAGCAAAACCCCTATCAGGGGCACTTGGATTGGCAGAATTTGGTGTGAACATCAGGTGCTGTTTGCTGAAGGTCTTTTGGGGCCCCTTATCACAGGGGTGCAACAGCTGGGCTGTGAGCAGAGGCGCGGACAGACGGACGGGGACAAACAAACCATAAATTCCCAGCCCTGGTGACACCCGGAGCGCGAGTGTCGCAGTTGGGGCAGCCAGCCCCACCCCACCCACAGAGCCCTATATAACAGTGGGGTTGGACACCGGCTGCCAGGCCAGACCCGCTCGGCTCCCCGCTCCACAGCATGGGTGAGTGTGGGATGGGACAGGACAGGGTGGGATGGGACAGGACGGGATGGCACCGCTGCATGCGGCGGGGCATCCCTGCCCCTGGGATTCTGCTGTCTGCACTGCAGCTCTGCTTTTCCCACTGACCCTTCCTGGCCTCAGGACAGTGGGACCACCCTACTCCTGCTGTCCTACCCCCCCAGGCCTCTGTGACTCTCCTGATCCTCGCTCTCCTCCCTTTCTGACTGCAAACAAAAACGTCCTGCTCTTGGTGGGTTTGTAAAGGGAACGTTCATTTAACGTGTGCTTGTGCCACAGCCCCCCCAGCCCCGAAAAAAGAAAAAGGAAGGGAAGCTCATTAACATGTTAATCACATGTCATCCCAGTAAGTCCTTCAGGGAACGGAGGCTGGGTGGGCAAGCTGTAGGCACAAACCTATGGAGCTGGCTGTTGAACACGCTGTTGGGGAGCGTGGTGTGAAGGATTGCTCAGGGTTTCAGACACTGGCAGAAGGATCCTTTAAAGCGCAGGGTGTCCTGGCCCAGGTCAGCTGGGATGTGTTGACTCTCAGTGGGTCCCAGCAGAAGCCCCGCTTGTGACATGCAGTGGGCTCTGGAGCTGGACCAGTGCTGCTGGATCCCAGCAGGATGCTCCCCTCATGCAGTGGGCAGCTTCCAGCCACCGCCCCATGCCCCCTTGGGAGGGGACATTTCAGGGACAATTAAGTGAAACCCCTGACTTGCAGAGCACCATCAGCATTGTGGCAACAACAGCTCCAGCTCCTTTCTTCCCCAGATCTCAGGCCCCTGTACATTGTTTATTACTGCTGTAGTAGCTCCTACCCCAAGGTAACAGCCATACCTACAAAGTGGCGCCCTGCCTTGTGTTACTAGGAGAGGTTCCTCTCAAGACACACACACTGACACTGGCTCAGCAGCTGGATTTGAGCTCTCACTGAGGAGCATGGCCCAACTCTTGGAAGTTGCAAAGTTAGAGCTGTAGGTTGCCATCAAGGTCTGCATGGAACTCTTTCTCTCAGGACGTATGCCTTTGCAGAATGCTTGTTTTTGGGAAGTGCTCCTTATACTTTTGCTGGTCAACAAAACAAGAGGATAATTAATGCTGCAGATTGATGAGCTCTGTTGGTTTATTTTATATTCTGCTGCATTTAGTTAGCCATTTCTCTGTCTGAGGCTTTGCTTTTCCAGACTCATCTTGTGTCTTCTTTCTCCAGCAGCTCCTCACTCCCGTCTCCTGTGCATTGCATCCGTGCTGCTCCTGCTGGACCCGCTCCTTGCTCTGAAGATTGAGAACCTGGAAAGGCTGAAAGCAAGTTTAGATGAAATCACTAATCTCCATCCAGGTGAGCCCAATCCTGGTTTCTGTTTTCTTTCTTACATTCTAAGCTCTGTTCACCCAAACATCTGGAGATGTCTCTTCTCTGCACAGAGAGAGGTGTGGAAAATAATGTCGGGGAAATGGCAGTCACACTCAGGAGTAAAAGGGACCCCATCAGATCTTCCAACAGTTGTGGATCTTAACTGAACATCATAAGATTTGGTAGTTCAACCTTTGTTGTTATTGACAAGACTGTATGTGGCAGCTTCTTCTAGAGCTGTAGATACTCAAAGACAACCTTCTCTCTTGCTGTTCATAGCCCATTTGTAGTCCTGAAACCTCAGAGAGACTTTGTGTGACCAACCAAAATGATTTCCAAAGCTTGCACATGGGTGAATGATACAACCACCTCGTCACACCGCTGATAGAGGTCACACTGCTGGAGGCTCTTGGGGGATGCTGTCTTATGGACATGGGTGTTGTGATTTCTCTTTAGAGAAAGCATTGCTATCTAACGTGCTTTGAGCTCCTTTACCTCTCTGACAGATTCTGAAGCTCTTTATGGGTTGAATGAACACAGGAGAGCCTTCAGCCACCACTGAGAAGAAATGCGGGTTCACAGCACCATCACTCAGCTGTTTAATCTCAGTCTGAAAGCACACACAGTCTGTTTCCTTTCTGATCCTTCTCTACCAGTACTTCCTTGTACTCGTCACTACTACTTGGGAGTCCACTCCATGCAGCTCTGTAAAGCTGTGGCACTGAGTGCACCAAATAGGCAGCCACTCCGGGGTTGGAGTCTTACCCTTCCTAGTATCACATCCTTCCAAAGACTTTACAACCAAAACCTCCCACACAGAAGAAAAGTCATCTCAGTGACAAAGCACCCTTCATAAAGCTCCGAGCTGGAGGCAGCAGCCTGTGGAGGCTGGTGTCCCCTCTGCTCTGTGACACTGCACAGGGCTGCTCATCTCACTTTTTCTTTCTCCCCCTGCAGATGAAGGTGGAGACAGTGATGGAGGCAGTGCTCCTCGGCAGTTAGAGCGCCACAGTAAGTGTCCCCACCACCCCGCAGGGAGCAAGGAGAGGTGTGGGGGTCTGGCAGTGATGGGTGGGCTACAAGCCTGGGGGCAGGACTTGGTGTGCTCCTCCACAGCACACTGCAAGGCCACTGCGACATCACTTGTTACTGGTGATGGCTTCACACTGAGCTGTGCCTGACGATGCCAAGGGAATCTCCAGCTTTGGCACAAATCCTCCTCTTTGCTGTGGAGCTTGGAACAGGGTGAGCAGAGGATACACCCCCTAAGCAATGCATGCTGGGGTTTCACAGCTGGCCATGGGTCCCTATGCCAGGGAATGAGGCTTCCTTCACCCTGACCACAGTGGAGCCCAGGGCTGCAGGAGCAGCTCGCTCGCTCATTTACACTTCTGCACAAGTTCATAGTAAGCCCCAAGCCAAGCCTGTATTGTTATGAGGGAGGAAAAGGTCTGATGAGCAGGAAAGGCTGAGGAACCATCTGCCCATTTTCTAGAAATGCCTCTCAGGGTCAAACACACCAGGGGGTTGCTGTGCCTGTTGGTTATCCATGGTCTTTGCTGCCCCAGGTTTGCCCAAGGACTGCAGCGAGGTCTCTGCTGGCAGCCCCAGCGGCATCTACGTCATCCACCCCACGGGGCTGCACCCCATCGTGGTGTCCTGCGAGATGAACGTGACGGGCGGGGGCTGGACGGTCATCCAGAGGAACCGGCAGGACACCGAGATCACCTGGGCCGAGTCCTGGAGCACCTACAAGTACGGCTTTGGGAACGTGCACACTGAGTACTGGCTGGGCACCGAGTACATCCACCAGATCTCCAAGCAGAAGGTCTATCAGGTCAGGTTTGTCCTCCAGGACTCTGCAAACAACACCCAGTTCGCAGACTACAACTTCTTCAGCCTGGAAGACGAGTCCCAGGGTTACCGGCTGCGGCTGGGGACGTACTCAGGGACAGCTGGGGATGCCATGACCTCAAACAGTGCCTCCTCCATGCACGACAACATGAAGTTCTCCACAAAGGATCAGGATCTGGACACATCCAGTGGGAACTGTGCCTCCAGCTATGGGGGTGGGTGGTGGTACTCAGCCTGTTATTCCGTACGGCTGAATGTCAAGGGGGGTATGACATGGGGCAGCCTGTGCAATGCGAACTGCAAAGCCTCTGCCATACTCATCAAACCTGCTTCCTACTGCTAGTTGCATTTTCGTTTCCCTTCTGTCCAGCATAAGGCTGATTCTGGCTCTGCAAAGAGAAAGAAACAGGCGAAATGTGTCATGGCCAGTGGAGACCTTGTGTCCCTGGGGCCTTTGCTGAGGTTGGTCATGCCTGAGCTACTGCAGAATCTCAGGGTTCTGACACTTCTCCTTCCTATAGACTCACTCTACTAAATTGTGCCTTCCTCCTGTCATTCAGAGTGAAATCATTTTAATTATGTTAATGATCAGAGTAGTCAGTCTCATGCAAAACCTGGAATTCCCAGATCTGTAGTGTGCTCCAGATAAAATGTGGAACAGCCAAACACCAGTGGGTCTGTGTGGCTGTGTAAGTGACTTTACATCCTTCACTTCAGGAAAACTACCTAATTTTCATTTTCTAAAGCTCTTGCTCAAGGTATTACCATGCACAGCCAGGTTCCCACTCTGTACCTTCTGCACTTTGGCTTTATAGTGTTGAGTGTTCAGATAAATCCCTATTCAAAAAAAGTCTCGATCATAAAAGTCTTTTTCAAATCTTTGAAGTGCTTGTGGAAGTTAATGTGTTAGTGGGTTTCCACTGCAGCTCAGCTTCCCTGGGGGACGGACACTGGGCACTGGAGGGAAAACACAGCACATAAATACAGCTTGGAATGCCCCTGAAGGTGTCTGCCTTAGCACACGGTCATTCTGTGTAAGCATAGGAAATGTGAAAACATTTTCCCTTCTCTCACCAACAGTGAGTTTTAGGTTCTGTTGTCCCTGCAACTGGCATTCCTAAGAGTCAGGGGGACTTCATGTCCTGAGCGGGGCCATGATGGTATCCAAGAAGGAACAGCATGGAATCGTAGAATCATAGAATGGCATGGGTTGGAAGGGACCCCAAGAATCACAGAGGTCCAATCCCCCTGCCAGAGGCAGGGCCACCAACCTCCAGGCCTGGATCTACACAAGGTTGCCCAGGGCCCCATCCAACCTGGCCCTGAACACCCCCAAGGACAGGGCATCCACCCCCTCTCTGGGCAGCCTGTTCCAGCACCTCACCACTCTCTCTATAAAGAACCTTCCCCTGATATCCAATCTAACCCTTCCTTCCTTTAGCTTTAATCCATCCCCCTTGTCCTGCCATTATCTACCCTTCTAAAAAGTTGATTCCTCTCCTGCTTATAAGCTCCCTTCAGGGACTGGCAGGCTGCAATGAGGTCCCCCCACAGCCTTCTCTTCTCCAGGCTGAACCAGCCCAGCTCCCTCCGCCTCTCTTTGTAGGGCAGCTGCTCCAGCCCTCTGAGCATCTTCATGGCTCCTCTGACCCCTCTCCACCAGTTCCCCATCGTTCTTGTACTGGGCGCCCCAGCTCTGGACACAGGACTCCAGCTGGGGCCTCATGAGGGCAGAGCAGAGAGGGACAATCCCCTCCCTGTCCCTGCTGCCACCCCTCTGCTGATGGAGGCCACCCCTCTTCTGATGGGAGGAAGGCACCATCCTGCCTTTGCTCTTTTGGCACTGAAAAGAGATTTCTAAGTGCTGTAAAACGTCTGTGTGGAAAGGCCTCCTGTCTCCTTCAGCCCACCCATCCTGCCCTTGGGAGCGCTGTCTATCCACCTGCCATCCGTAGGGCTGCTTCTGCGAGCACAGGTTTTATTGCTGGTGGGGTGGTTGCTGGTGGCACTGCTGCCCTCCCACCACACTCCACCCTGACCTGCCCAGCCCCAGCCAGGGGAAGCAGGATGAGTCTGTTGGTGCATGGATTGTTCCTGGGGCAGGAGGACATGACCTGGAAGCCCTCAAGCCCAAGGTGAGCAGGTGGAGGAGCCTGCCCTCAGAAACCTCTGCATGACCTGCCTGGCCTTTCCAACGGAGTCTGATGTGACTGCTAAGCAGTGCTGGGCGCCTGGGGATGGTTCCTCCCCAGGCACACCAAGCTGTAGGTGTAGTGCATTTATACACAAACATTGCCTACGTGTTCAACAAATTTCTGGGAAATCTAATACATATTCATAGCTCTTTTGGGAATTGGAGTTCCACCTTCTTTCTCCATTCTATGGTATTTCTGCCTCTCAACTAATTTGAGTTGAGGAGTGCTCTTCCTCATTGTCCTTGTGTGATCTTCCTTGTTGCCATGGCTTTGCCCCAGCTGAGAGCTGGGCACTACACAGCCACTTGTTCTTTCAGGGAGGTGGGGTGTGTGTGTGTGTGGAATGTGAGGGAGGGGAAAAGGGAGGGAGAAGAAAAACCCAAGAGACCAGAACCTCGAGTGTTGGGATAAGGACACTTTACTGGGATAGCAGAGAAAGAGAGATAATCATAACAGGACTTTATAGCAAAACATATGAAACTGGTGCTACACAATGCAGTTTCTCACTGAACAGCACAGCTCAGGCTGTACAGCTCAGAGCCATCCTGAAACCAGACCATCCCCAAAACTGCATGCCTGCACCTCCCCCCCGTCAGCCCCTCTTTATGCATGATGTAATTGGCATGGAATACCCCCTTTGGCCAGTTCAGGTCACCTGTCCTGGCTGTCCCCTCCCTTCTCATTTTCAGGGAAATATGAACAACTGAAAAGTCCTTGATTGCTTGGCAACAACTAGAACCATCCCTGTGCTCTCAGCACCGCTCCCATCCCAACTCCCAAACAGGGCATTCCACCCCTGCTAGAAAGAGATTAACTCCATCCTAGCCGAAACCAGGACGCTCCTGTCCTTGCCTTCCTCAAGGGTGGAAGCTTTGTCCCATCACACTCTTCAGTTCATTCAAGGTCGTGGTTGGCCCAATTTCTGTACGTGCATCCAATTACAGCAAGAATTCCTCTTCTGCTTATCTACAAAGCTTCTTCCTCAAGGTCCTGTTTATCTGCAAAGCTCCTCCTCAAAGCTCTGCTTATCTACAGTTTCCTCTTCAAGGCCTTTCTTTTACTAAACTAAAGGACCTAATTCATAGCTTTCTTGTTAGTATGTTAACAATCAATCAAGGGTGTGCTGCTTGCTCAGGGCTCTTGTTCCAGCTACAGTTGGTCTCACAAAGGTCTTTTCAGTAACCCTTTGCATCCCTTCCGTGTGAGGGCTGTGCTCAGGTGCTGCCTCTGCCACCCAGGCAGGTTCCAGATCAGGTCTGGGATGACATCTGGGTCTGGGTTTGCATCTTGAGCTGTTTCTGAGCCTGGGACTAGCTCTGGGTCTGTGTCAGGATCTGGGTTTGGGTTCAGTTCTGAGCCTGGGACTAGCTCTGGGTCTGTGTCAGGATCTGGGTTTGGGTTCAGTTCTGAGCTGGGATTAGGTCTGGGCCTGGGTCTGGCCCTGGGCTGGGTTTGGGTTCAATTCTGAGCCTGAGGTTAGGTCTGGGCTTGGGTCTGGGCTTGGGTCTGGCCTGCCCCTAGCAGCAGGGCAGAGGCGGGCCCCTCCCCTCGCCACGGCCGCCATAGCCCCTTTAAGACAAGGCCCCCGCGCGCCAGCGGCGGCTCGCGTCTCCCGGCGCAGGGCGCGCGCGCATCGCTGGGTCGCAGGTGAGAGGTTGGCAAGATGGCGGCGGCCTGAAGGGTGCTGGGGGCGGTGATGTGGCGGGCGCTCAGGGCGGCGCGGTGGCCGCCGCCGGCCCTTCGCAGGGGCCTGGCCGAGCCGGCGGGTCCGCAGAGCGTCCGCCAGCTGAGGGAGGCCGAGGAGGCCGCCCCGGTCTTGCGGTACGTGGGGAAGGCGGCCAAGCGGAAGGACCGCGTCTTCGTGTGGGGCTTCAGCTACTCGGGCGCCCTGGGCGTCCCCAGCTTCGCGAAGCCGGACGCGGGCTGGAAGAAGCCGCGGCGGATCCAATCCACGCCCTACCGGCTGGAGACGGAGGAGAAGGTGGGCCCGCGGGTGGCGGCTGTTGTGTCGCGACAGGGTAGCGATAGCGCCGCCTGTCCGGTGCGGGCGCGGCTGCCCGCGCGGCGCTTCTCGGCGGCGCCTGCTC
>VZTU01003515.1:2548-15454 GCA_013400835.1 Zapornia atra | reverse complement strand
AGCAGAACTGGAGCAGCCACATGTTTCATCACATTGCTATGTAGTTAGACCAGTTCATATTGCTAAATAGTATCTTGGGTTGATACAGGAGATAACTGTCTAAAGAGTAGGGGAAAAGTAGGCTTTCTCCACAGGGTGATGGTCTTGCTTTGACCAGGCATATACCACTGCTTGTGGAGCATGCCTCTGGGAAACATACGTTCGATCACTCTGGCTTAGGCTGTTCATTGCAGATAGAGAGGAGGGTTAAAATTTTCAGTTTTAGGAAGATCATTGTCAAGCTGTGTTTTCCAATTATTTATGAATTTAAATGTTCCAAGACTGCAGTTTGAGGTTGACTAAGGAGAAAATAAAGCTTTGAACAATATGGATTTAATGTAGGGGGCACAACATTCAGCAGGAACGAAGAGTGTTATTATGTTACTAAAAGCCTGCGCTTTTATAAGCCAACACCATGGACTTAGAGAAATACATTTGAGAATCATTTTATGGGTAAGGCTATGTTTCATATTGGCAATGCTAAGTGCTAATTTGCTAAACCTTATTAGTGAACAAAAAGATTTTGTTAGCCAAATAGAATAACATAGCAGTTAAACATTGGGAACAGGTGAGTTACTGATGTCTGCCTGGGTAGCCATAATCTGTACAAGCACTCAGAGGACAAAGAATCAATACTACGCTACTTGGTTGCAAAATAATAGGAACTGTCATGCTGTTTTCCATGCTCCGAGTTTGACTGAAGGTTTAACTTAGTTGTTAAGTAATGCAATATTTACCACTGTGGACCCTTTATTTAATTGACTCAAAACGCTTTTATGTGAACAATCTTTCCACCTTTAGACTAGTCAAAATCAAGAATCAGACTTGCTATTTCCAAGGAGCCTGTTGCTGGGTGAGTTGGTGAGTTAGAACATGAACTGAATCATAATGTGTGAGAGGGCATAGGAACGTCTCCCTTTAGCACCTGCCTCTGGAGTATTAAAAAGTTTCATGTAAACATGAGCAAATAGTCCTACAGCTTGAATCTTTTTTCAGAACTTTCTGAGATACAAAGTTACTGTTCACTGATAAAGAACTGCACTAGATCCAGCTGTAATTAGTGTTGTTTTAATTGCTCATCGTGGTGTTGTAAATTTTGCACAAGTTGATGGATATTTTGTTTACTTAATGGTGATTGAAATCTGTACTTCTAGGGGTGTCCCTTATATTAGTTTTTGCTTAAACTACATTTCCATCAGGAAAAATCCCTGGGAGGTCTGTGTTGCTTCAGCAGAAATCAAGGATAATTTTCCTGTGCTGTTCTTGTTTTTGGCAAGGATAGCATTAACATTCACAAGAAGCTGGGTGGGGAAGAACCACAGCCAAGACAGGGGACCCAAACTAGCCAAAGGGTTATTCCATACCATATGACATCATGCCCAACGTAAAAAGGGAGCTGGCTGGTAAGAAGCTCTTGGATGAGCTGAGCGTCCATCAAGCAAATTGCATTGTGTATCACCCACTTTGTACATTCTATACAAAGTGTTGTTGTTATTTTTCATCTCCTTTTGCTGTCCCAATAAACCGTCTGCATCCCAACCCCTAAGTTTTACCTTTTCCTTCTGATTTTCCTCATCATCCCACCAGAGGGGAGGGAGGAGTGAGCAAGTGGCTGCATAGTGCAGAGCTGCCAGCTGGGGCTAAAACAAGACATGTGGTGAAGCTGCATCAGACTTATTTTCATTTCTGACCCAATATGGACTAGACTGCAGTTCAAAAATTCTGGAAAATGACAGTAATAAACCACAGTGACTAGACCAATAATGGAGTGGCAATAATTGCAGCTACAATTTTTAGCAGGTTTCACCCTTGTCTGCACTAACCCAAGACCTGAAACACTTGAGAAGGTAGGGTGAAATGTGTAATCATTCTGAGGAATAGCAACCTTAAATTTGGTGTTAAATTTTGGCACATGTAACAGTGTTTGGTCTGTGGATGATCCAACTCCAGCTCAAAGCTAAACCCTGGGGGAGTGTAAGCTAAAGATGAAAGGCTTATTCCAAAGAGTGTTCAGATAGTAACATGTGAATATACATCACCTTCACGTTGTACTCTATTAGCCAAATTCAGTGCTGCTCTATCAGGAGGTAACAGTTCTTCAGGCAGCAAATGTTGTCATATAATGGTAATTTTTCTTCATTTGTCTACAATAGGTAGAAATATTTAATGAATTTAATTGTAACACTAATAGGATGAGGTTTATTTATGAAGAATAAAAGCTTTCTTAATGTCTAATCCTATTGCTATATTCATGAGATAGCTAACTTTCCTATTCTTAAAGAAACCCTCAAAAAATAATCACTGAAACTTCCTGGTAGAATTATCTTTTGACATTTTCTTCTAAAACCAGAAAAATGGACAGTTGGAGTTTGGTGTAATGTAACCTTAGAAAAGCAAAATGTCTGCTGTCAGGGAATATGGAAATGTTTCTTGAAATAAATTATTGTGTTTGATTACCTACACTTTGCATTTCATTGTGATTATCCCTGTTGTTAACACTTCCCTTCAAGAGTGTTTGTCCCCCTGATATCACTAATTGCATGTGCATTAAAAAGAAATGCTAGATTTCAAAACATTCCAATTTTTTGGTTGCCAATTTATTTTACAGAACTGCCTGGCAATGACAATCTCAGTGTTAACTTTTGGGCAAGAAGTGGAGATTAGCCGAGAGATTTTAACTGGCTCTCTTCCTAATTAGTGTAGCAAATGGTTTGAGGAATGAAAAATCCCCATTGTTCAGTGGGATTGAGTTCTCTTGCTATTTTCATTTTATTATTTTCTTAAGCTGGTAATGAGATGGGTAGGGAAGTTGCAAGACAACAGGATGGCAAAGAGTTGGCACAAGATTTTTACTAGTAGTAAGCTGTGAAAAACCTCAGTGCCCCACCCCTTTTATCAAGTTAGCACAACATCACAAAAGCCCAGTGTCAGACCAGCTGTCAGATATCACATCCCAGCACTCAGCCATTTATGGGGATTGCCATAGAGCTGCTATTACAGCCTCTGGACATCATGGTCAATGAGAAAGGTGTTGGCTGACTCTGAAGAGGATGGCAAAGACTTGTCCATCTCTCAGACAAGTAGCTAAAATCTTCTGAAACAAGAATATCCAAAATGAAGGAGATTTCATTGATCATTGGGCTTGTTCAGCCTGGAGAAGAGAAGGCTGCGGGAGTGACCTCATTGCAGCCTTCCAGTACCTGAAGGGAGCCTATAAGCAGGAGGGGATTCAACTTTTTAAAAGAGCAGATAATGGCAGGACAAGGGGGAATGGATTAAAACTAAAGGAAGGAAGGTTTAGATTAGATATTAGGGGGAAGTTTTTTACAGAAAGAGTGGTGAGGTGCCGGAACAGGCTGCCCAGAGAAGTAGTGGATGCCCCGTCCCTGGAAGTGTTCAAGGCCAGGTTGGATGGGGCCCTAGGCAACCTTGTGTAGATCCAGGCCTGGAGGGTGGTGGCCCTGCCTGTGGCAGGGGGGTTGGAGCTCTGTGATCCTTGGGGTCCCTTCCAACTCAGACCATTCTATGATTCTATGATTCTATGATCTCAAGTCTGAAGCATTTGGAACCTTCTGGTTTCAGAGAGGCAAGAGCAAAAGACCCTAAGTATATGCAATTACCCAGAGCTTTGCAAAGGATTCACTCTATCAAGAGAAAAAATAATAAAATAAAAAGAAGTCACCTGATCTGAATTTTGCAGAGCAAGATGTCCTAAACATGATGGGGCTTAAAGACATAAAAAAATTAGCTAGATTTTAGCTTAGAACTGTTTAAAAAAGTGTTCTGTGACCTCTCTGACTTGGTGAACTTGGGGCTCAAGACAGCGGGACTCCTTAGCTTTTGTTTCATAGTTTGTGTTCTGCTGTTAAAATACATCAGCAACAGTATTTGTGATTGTAGTCTAGATATTGGTTCAGAAATTTATCCAGAGAACTTGAAAAATCCATAGAGATATTCTTTAGGTGTGATGGAGACAAAAACTCCGTTAGGGGCTTACTTTTGCTGTGTAGGTAACAAATATATGTGCAAGTGAACGTCATACAGTGCTTCAATTTCAGTCTAATATTTAAGAGTCAAAATGCCTCTTAAAACATACGTCTTAAATTTCTTGGAGGACAAATTAGGAAGAAGTTTTGTACATGTTTTCTCTTCTCTGTCACTAGTGGAACCTGAACAAAAACTACGTAGGTATCTTACAGCCTAAATCTATCCCATTCATATATGATAGTGGTCACAGTTTTCTTGTGCAGACAGGTCTTTACTGGAGCTGCTGTGCTAATCCCAGCAATCGACAAATTCAGAAAAATGTCTTTCTAGACTTAACTGCAAATTTAACATTGGCTTTAGCATTTGAAAACTTACTTTAGAAAATAAAATACTTAGAATATTGATAATAAGTTATGAATACTTCTTAGAATCATAGAATACCCTGAGTTGGAAAGGACCCATAGGGATCACTGAGTCCAACTCCTGGCTCCACACAGGACCAGCCAAGTCAGAGCATGTGACTGAGGGCATAATCCAGATGCTTCTTGAACTCAGCCAAGCTTGGGGCTTTGACAATTTCCCTGGGAAGCCTGTGCCAGTGCCTAACCACCGTGTCAGTAAAGAACCTCTTCCTAACGTCCAACCAAAACTTCTCCTGTTGCAGCTTCATGCTGTTCCCTCAGGTTCTATTACTGGTCATCAAAGACAGGAGATCGGTTCCTGCCCCTTCACTCCCCCTTGTCAGGAAGCCACAGACTATGATGAGGTCTCCCCTCAGCCTCCTTTCCCCAGGCTGAACAAACCAAGGAACTTCAGCCTCTCCTCATAAGACTTCCCCTTCAGACCCTTCCCCATCCTTGTTGCCCTTCTAGTTCCTATCTTTTATTCTTTAGGTATTAGCATAGGTTTTAGAACATTTCAGGATATCATAATTACAAAGTTGTCTGTAAGTTAATGCAATAATTTAAAAGGGGAGGAAAAAACCTTTGCCCTTCCATTCTTCATCAGGGGACACTTCAGCATCAAAGGCAAAGAGGCAAAAGTTGGAGAAATTATTTGAGCAGCAAGCACTCCAGTCTGGTGTAGCACTCTATGAGAGTTTTCACCCGGCAGTTGATTTGAGCAGGGAGTAGAAGAGGTCCTAGCCACTTTTGCTGATAGTATAAAAGATGTATGCCACATGCTGTGTAGATAACTTAATTAGATATCATTAGGTGCATGTTGTGTACCTTGAGTCATCTAAACGGTTTCTAAAATCTTCCCATTCTTGGATAAGAGTGGAGCACCTCTGTCAGACTTTCTAAAAATGTGACTTGCTTTCTTGCTTTACAGCACATCTGTCTGGTTGGCTGTCCCCAGGCAGGCTGGGAGTGCTCATCCTCGTTCAAAGTGGGACCATTAAATGAGGGACATAAAATACATATGCAGCCAGATCACATTGGCTTGTGCAGCTCTATTTTCTAAATGCAAAAACCCAAGGAAAATCCATTTGCAGCCTAAAAAAGGAAAAGGGTGTTACATTCCTGTCACAATTCAGGAACTGTTAAGAGGATTTTGCTCAGCCTTAATGATGACAAAAGCACTTTGGGTAAATCTATGTGTGGGAATTTTAAACCTGTAAGATGACTATTTCATCATAGCAGTTATAAACATGTAAAATCAGATCATTAGAAAGGAAATTGCTTGGCAGCCCTTAGCCCATGGATGTTAGTAAGTGTTAATAACATTTGAGTTTCTTTAAAGTTCCAGTAAAGCAGTACATGCTCCTGTGCTTTTAAACAGCAAAGTGGGTTTATAGGTGAAAAATGATACGGCGACGAATTTTTAATAAAAAGTAAGTCGAATTAGTCATTTCATTATTGATGTGTGTTCTAAGAACTTGCCAAAGAGGACAGCAGCTGTGACAGCTGCAATGGTCTCGTGTTATACTAAGTGTGTTATTGCTGTTTTTAGAGTCAGTTTGCATTGCTAGTGGCAGAGAGGTAGCAAGTTGCTGCTTTGGCTACTGGGCTATAAAATTGCTGGATATTAGAAAGAGCCGGAAAAGGAGGAAGTAGACAGATACTAGTTTAGAACCAGGGAAAGATGCATCATTCTGGAAGAAGCTGCTCCTGCAGGGCCAAATGCCAGAATATATCAGGGAAGAGAGAGAGATTGAAACAAAACACATTTTGGAAAGGAGCATCTCAGAGCAGACTGTCTAGGAATGTGACAGAACAGCTTCTACACACCATTTCCTGAGGGGATCCAGCTTCATCTGATACTGATAATATTGGTTATAGTACAGGATATTCATAGAGAAAATGGATTAAAGGTCAGGTTTGGGGTGGTTTTTTTCCCCTCTCTTGCATTTGGAAAACTTTCTGGCAGCATCATGTGTTCCTGATGTAATGCGTCAACATTTTAATGCATCTGTCTGCCTGCTTCTGACAGGCAAGGCTATTGTGTTTAATTCTAGTGGTTGTTATCTCACCCAGCTATTCTAAATGGTGAACAGCAAGAAATCATGATACACATAGGTAGTTTGTCATATCTACCATTATTAAAGGTGATTAAAGGGATAGGGAGCTGGAAAGACATCCCTTCCCAAAGCAAAGCAAAATAATCACCACCCTGCAACGTTTTTTGTGCAACAATGTCCTGTCTTTTAGGACCATTTCAAAAAGTCAGTATCACTGGAAAGCCACTCATTTTCCATGGCTGATCTGTTTCACTCTATCAGATCCTCACCTGCAAGTTCTAATGGCTCAGAGAGGGTGCCAAGTAGCTATGTCCTGTTCACAGCTGTGCTGCTCGAGCGCGTGTGGCCTTCTGTCATCATACAACTTCACTGCCTCATGCCTCTGACTCCCTACCTGTGACATGGGAACAATGCTGACCGTTGAAGAAAAACTGCAAATGGCAAATGAACAGCAAGTGCTATGTATTTTATTCTGTGGAATTGTATTTCTCCTGGTGTCACAGAGAAGGTTTCATGAATGCAAACAACATTTTAGTAAAATAAAAAATTCATTCTAAATCCATTCCATATAATCCACTTAAAGCAGTCATATCCATCGGTGTGTTGGCTGTTGCTTACATAAGCTGTGTTTAACCTAGATTATTCTTTGACATTTTTTCCCCTTTTTGAGGGGGCATAAATGCTGTCATTCCCAATGATGCTGAAGTTCTAAGTAAATATAAAGGCCAGAATATCATTTTAGCTTTGCTTTGTAAAGGATCCAAATAAAAGATTTCTTTTTAAGGTATGCTTACCGAACACAGACACAATCCACTGTTTCATTAGTAGCTGTTACAACAACTCTGTTTGATCCTGTAATAAAACCAGAATTTCTGAATTCTAAACAGTTTTCCGTTTTCCAGGGTGTTCCTAAGAAACTATGTCTCCAAAATACATTTACCAATAGACTCACAGTCTGTAAGACCAAAAGGAAACACTGCGGTCATCCAGTCAAGCCAGCTTTGACCAGATGTCATGTGGCTTACCAGAATTAATTTCTATTTGAAGTAGAGCTTAGCTTTTAGAAATCTTCCAATTTTAATTAACACTATTAGCAATGGAGAGTTTCCAGAAGTTTTTATAGATGTTCTATTTTTTTGCTTCATCTGAGGTTATCTAGCTTCAACTTACAGCCAAGACATTGCTATAACTGTCTGTGAGTTTGAATACTCCTGCATAGCAATTTGATGACCAGCATAGGTGTTTAGACACTGTGACCTAAGGATGATAAACTTTCCTTTCTTCAGCTAGGAACACCTCCCAGAAACACTTCCTTGGGGATCTGTTTTTCTCTTAATCATATTTCTGTTTCTTTCCTGGGTCCTCGCTGTGTCAACATGCTTCCCTTGCCCTGTGTGCAAGATGCTAGCAGTGAAATTTGCAGGCCTGCTCAGAGCAGATGTATGGTAAATTTGCTTGTCATTTTATGAGCCCAGATACACTCTGATGAGGTCTGAAGAAGGCATTTAGGTAATTTAACACTGTCACATTTGTGAGAGACAATTTTCTTAACATCTCTTTTCTTTGGACTTTAACAGTGTCCTGGAAAATAGTGGGAGTTCAGTCAGCTGATTTTAAGCTGTTGTCTGATCATAATACATGTGTTGGTAACCCACCAGTTTTGCCTTTCAGTCCTTCCTATGAGCAGGTAAAGAAACCAGACAGATCATACAGACATATAGTAATAGTACTAATAGGAACGCGAAGGAAAGCTGTTCTATTTTTTGAAGCTCCTGGAATGTCTTCCCTGGCAAGAGCAGCTATCTCTGTGTTCTAGATTATATCAAATAAAGCTTATGCTTGTAGGCTTCAGAAGGTGCTTGTTTTTGCACATTCGAAGATTCTCTCAGTCAGAAGAAATAAGTTTTACTGGTACAGCAAGTATTCATAGACAGTAATCCTATAAAGAATCACATTTATATTAGACTGTTTAAAAGTCCTTTTATCCAAACAGAAGACAAAGTAGAAACAGCTCATAAAGATTGCTATCAAATGGAATAAACATAGATCACAGAAATTTTGGCGAGACTACAGAGACCACACTGCAACTTCGTATAAGTAGTCTGACTGGAGACCAAAAAGCTTTAGTATATGCAGTTGAAAAATGTATCTCATAAATGACAACCATGAAAATAATGCTCTTTATTTTCTTTTCTTCAATGTATAATATGACAAGGGTTGTTAATTATGAGCACAGAAAAAATAATCCATAACTAAATGACTGTTCTTGGCATGTTTCTAATGTTAGACTGTATAGGGACTATTTGGGAGTTGCAAAGCTGAAATGTTGCCCTTGTTTCAGCCAGGGCTTTAAAATAAATAAAAGAAGTAACCAACAGGTTCACTAATCAAGTGTCACTCCAGCTTTTATGTGATCTGACTTGCAGAAATTGAGAGATAGTGCCTCACTGGCAGCACTGGCAGCAATTTGTGAGGTGTGGGAATAGTACTTCAGTTGTGAAAACATGTGTTTTCTTCAGCCTACTGAACGTGCAAAAGCAACTTCTAGTCCTTCTTCATTTGCCTGGGGGATTGGACTGCAATGTTTCCTCAGTCTGGCTGTGTATGTCTTTCACAGGTAGCTCTTTGCAGATTATTTCACATGGTGATGATGAAGATGCACGAGAGCTGCAGCAATCAATATTTTAATAGTGGCAAACTTCACTGACAGCTCCAAGACTGGAGTTCAGGACAGAAAGAGGGATGCTGGAGTTTAGGTCACAGGCTAAGGAAAAGAGAGATTAAGCCGGCAGTGATGTAAAAAGACACAGGATCTTTCCCTTTTTGTGTTTGTGTTTTTTTTTCTTTTTTTCCCTACAGCTTATGCCAGAGGAGACAATGCTATATCCCTCTCTTGATTAAAAGTGATAGACCTGAGACAAACATGCTGGCCATGAAAGGCAGACAAGTATTTATCTAGTTGTTATTCATAGGCATCTGAAATGCCAAAGAACTAATGAAATAGAGTGGTGTAAAATTTGCCACTGAAACTTTCATAAAGAGCAAAATTATTTTTTATGTTTCAAAACTCTGAACCTGAAGCTTAATATGAGGACTTTAGGGTCAATTCTGAACTTCAATACCTATTCTAAGTGTATGTTATAAACAGAGTGGTTTTGGAAAAAATAACGGATCCTCTTATTACGATTAGGGGTATACTAAACAGTGGTGATACAGGCACAAGCCAAAAAAAGACCCAAATGGGATTCAACTTTTCCCGTGGTTTGAAGTAGTCGGGTGAGAAACCTGCTTGATTTGATATTCAGCATATGCTTTGTGACTGATATTTTTCCATGGCAGATTTATGTAAAAAATTTCATTGTTGGCAAAGCAACATTAAGCAAAAAGCTGGGAATACACTGAGTAGTAGGTGATAGTGTCTTCCTCTGCAGAGAGAAACAATACTATATGAGGACAATTTCAAGGGGGTTTTGGACAGTAAGGAGTCTACTCAGGGGAAGTGTTTGCTTTGGCAAAACCAGTATACCACTGTTTGATATTATGTATCACTTAAGTATGGAATACGTCTACTATCTCATTAATTCTCAGTGGATTTGCTGAACTGCAGCAGATACCTATGGCAACAGAAGCCATGGCAAACCCTTGGCTGAACCAACACCTTTGGAATTACACTGATAATTTTGAAATTTAAATTTGACCCCATGTGAGAGATTTGTCTTCCTAAGAAGTCATTTAGTAAATTATTCAAGACTATCTTAAATTAACATATGCAGATGTCTGAAGGACTAAAATGATTTAGGAGAAGAGTTGCAGGACTAGCCTAAGGAAAGGAAAAAAAAATCCATCAGAAATTTCTACAGTTTTTTTCAATGTATATCATAATTTCTACAGTAATATAAACATAAACCACAATATATTTCAACTGCCAGATGTTAGACTCCAAAGCTAATTAAGTTTAGCGATCTTAAAGTTTTATCACCTTGCAGATAGTGGATTTAGCATCATCCATTTTAGGCCTAAGTTCGATGGAGTTATGACATACCAGTGTGTATTCAGAATAATATTAATAATAATCCTCATTGTGTATTGAACTTCTAGACAATTATACTGCCCTAAGACTGGATATACCAACGTTGTATCTAGTGGTATAAGCTTTAGGTACTGTATCAAGCAGATCTATCAATTACAGAGGTCTCTTTTTTTGAATTGTGTTGCCTTGTAGCTCTTATGAGGTGAGTTGTATGACCTGTGGCTATAAATTATAAACTACCTTGTATAAACATCAGTTGCTTTTACTCTGGTGCAGCAAAGATTTTTCCTCACCTTTCCCAGGCTGAGTTATTTTAGAACCTGAACCAGAGCGTCTGAGCTGGTTAGGGCACTTCAGATCTGGAGAAGGGAAAAATCCCAAACTGCTAGAGTCATGCTTTGCATACAACAGCTGGAGCTGTTCCAGGCTCCCTGGAACTTGGCCTCAGCTCTGCCACAAAGCTGCTGTGTGATTTTCATCCTGTAATTTGGACCTGCTCTGCGGCCTGCTGTGGTACAGTGCTCAAGAGGGGAAGTTGGGTAGAGGTTGTAGCCACATTCACTCAGCTGTTGATACAGTTACACCTATGAATAGAAAACCTGGCAAGGCTTCCCCAAGGACATCAAATAAGGGGTCTTTTTGCCTTTCATTGTTCCTGGCTTTTCTACTGGAACATGAATTCTGCCCAACAGCAGGCATGCTGAGCTTATCCAGAATTCCAATGTGGTGCTGGTCCTTCTCATCAGCAATTACTGCTAATATTAACTGCTTTGGAACCCATTGCTAGCTGGGCTGTGCCCATTTCTCTTCCCAGTTTATTCCTCTACAGTCTTGCTCCTAAAGTAGGAAGGAGACTTTGCTGCCATGCAGTTGAAGGCTGATAGGTCTTGCTATTTGTGAAGAGCTCTGAGCTTTGTGGGTGGGAAAGATGCAGAGGAAAAACAAAAGGGTGTTTCAGATATGTTAAAATGCTCAGCTGTGGATCATTGTATCTCATGGATGTGGAATTAGGGCTGTAGTGTTACAATGAATTACTTGTGTATGGCAAAGTAGGTGGAAACCAATTGATTCATGTCAGGACTGAGTGACTTTTCTGTGGCTATGAAGTGGAAAAATGTGCATTGAATTTCAGCCTTGTTTCATGGGTGAGGTGGTGGTAGTTTACCCTGCTGTTGTGCAAGATGTGTTTCTTTGGGCTTAAGTGGTAATTTCAAGCATTATCTACTTCCTTCTTTCCTCTTCTTCTTTTCTTTTCTCTCCCTAGCCTGTCCTAATATGTTTATTTTTTTATCTTGCTTTTTGCAGAATGTGTAGCATAATTACAACAACTGCTTTGATTGTGGATTGTCATTGACCCTTGCTGAAGAAGCACTTTGTCAATCAGCAAGACTGCATCACTTAGTGCTGCTGGATTCATTGACTTTTTAACCAAGTTTAGACCCCTACGGTTTGTGAAATGGTATCTGCAATAATTTTCCATGCTCTTGACCTATGTCAACAGCTACTTTACCCAACTCTCTGTATCTTTTTTTATGGTACAAACTGGCTGCTCCAACTGTGAGTCAGAGAATACTGACAGGTTAGGAAAATAGCCCTGTGATTAATTATAATTTTAAAATCCCACAAAATTGTTTTAAAGTCCAACTTTTTGGGGTCTCACTTTTGTGGCTCTGCACATGGGCAACAGGAGGTGTGCCAACAGTTTTAGTCACTTCTCCTGCATTCCTGAGCAATGGCTTCTGTCTTAGTTGCTAAATAACCAGGATATGCCCCTTTGATATTGGTATATTCTCTTATGCATTTTGGTCCTAAACGTATTGGCTTTTAGTTTTGATTACAGTGTGAAATACAAAAAGGTGTTTTCAAGTAATATGCCAAAGTAGATCTTGTGTCACAGAAAATTTAGTGACAGGACCACTAAGATGCATACTGCTTTTATTAGAATCATAGAGTCACGGAACAGTTTGGGTTGGAAGGGACCTCAAAAACCACCTAGTTCAAAACCCCCTGCCATGGGCAGGGACACCCTTCACTAGACCAGGTTGCCCAAAGCCCTGTTCAACCTGGTCTTGAAGATGTCCAGGGAGGGAGCATCCAAAACCTCTGGGCAACCAGTTCCAGGCCCTCACCACCCTCAGGATAAAGAATCTCATACTAATGTCTAATCTAAAGCTACCCTCTTTCAGTTTAAAACCATTACACCTCATTCTGACCCTAAACTCTGATAGTCAAAGCTCCAGCTTTTCTGTAGCCCCCCCTTTAGGTAGTGGAATGCTGCTATAAGATGTCCCAGGAGCCTTTTCTTCTCCAGGATGAACAACTGCGGCTCTTTGAGCTTGTCTTCATAGGATAAGTGCTCAAGCCCTTTGATCATCTTCATGGCCCTCCT